>JAPTGZ010000005.1:16801231-16813988 GCA_029814645.1 Fowleria isostigma | reverse complement strand
TACAAATCCCTCTTTGGAGCCGAAATGCATGCTTAAGTGACCTCTTAGGAGCCAAAGCACGTGTTAAAGTGCCATTTTTTTTTCTGCTTACCCCTGCCCTTCAAAATGTCTGTGCACGCCACTGTTGAAGACCCCTACTATAATGTTATATTCAAATGTTAATGTTGAAAAATGTGGGATGCACTAGGTTACCTGTTTCAGCCATACACACATATATATGTATATATATATATATGTATATGCCCATTAAAAATGAGGACATATGAGTCTAATGCAAATGTATTAAAAAAACCATGTGTACTACTGACCATTAACATGTTATTTTTTAATCTTAACAATGACAAACCAGAATGAAACCAAGCTGAAATGGAATAGGACTAACAAGGCTATTTTTAAAATGTAAGGGATAAAAGTACAGATAATTGTGAAAATATAAGCAGTAGAAGTAAAAAGTTGGCTGAAAAATAATTACTCCAGTATAGAGAACCAAAAGCTCTACTTTGAGTATTTGTATTTAGTTACTGGACACCTCTGGTTTCAGTTTTGGTTGGTGCCTCAGGACACCACCTCTGGTTTCAGTTTTGGTTGGTGCCTCAGGACACCACCTCTGTTCAGGGAGATTGTCCACTTTGACCACACAGGCCTCCACCTCAGGCTGAGACTCCTTCCATCTTCACTGGGAAGAAATCACTCCAACAACAAAGTGTCAGAATATTGTCACAAAAAAAAAAAAGCTCGAGTCAGAGAGGACGCATTTGTGGAAGTGTAAAATCCTTCTGATCAGAGGTGGTGGTCTGAGACCCTACTGATCAAAAACACCTTTGACCCGATTGGCAATGACTGACTAGTTGAAGTTTTGATATTCTGATCACAAAAACGGTCAAATGATCAAAAGTGATCATTTCAGATGTTCCTGATGCTTTTCTGATGCTGCAGAGCCACAGGTTGACTCAAATCTACCTTTACAAACTGGAAACCTGGGAAAACATTTTTACACGTTACACTCATCTAATTTTTCAACTCCAAGGACATGTAAAGACTCATCTCATAGAAACTGTAGCTTCAAATTCCACCACCTCAAATTTGACTGGGTTTACATTTTTTTTTTTTTTTCTATTTGGGTAGGGTGCTTTAGAGTTCAGACCATCTTTCATAGCGCTCACTGGTGTTAATAAAAATAAATTACAATGACGCATTGATTCTTCCATTATAGAAATTTTTATTACTTCCCGCACAAAATGAAAAAAATGTTCTTTTAGAAGAAGGTGTTTGGTCTCTTGGTGGTGAAGCGGGGTTTGTGCTGGCGGCGCAGTACCCTGTGGGGCAGAGGGAACTTGATCTTGGAGTCCTGCAGGACGAGTCACAAACAAAATGGTGAGTTTCACATGAAGACAAAAACACTGTCCATGTCAGTACAAATGTCAATGTCGCCAGTTTCTAACCGCCAGGTTTAAAGATGGGAAACTGGAAATCTGGAAGAGGAATCTGGCTTATTGTCTGGCGAGTTTATGAACTGAAGCTGACAACTGAGACAGCCCAGAGAGAGACCCGCCCCTCACCAAAAACAAACCGACGGTTTAAGGACACTCACGTGGAACTGCTTGACAGCAGGTCTGCGACACTTGTTAGCGGCGATGACCTCCACCTTCATAATCTGGATAGAGTGGGCGCGGGCACGATGGCGAGCTCCCATATCACGATCTACAAGAAAAGGGGCTCATTAACGTCAAATTTAAATCCAAGTTCTTTAAGATCATGTAATGTTTGACGCCTTTACACTGTTGATCCACTGAGAAAAAGACTGTGTTGGTATCAACCAGGTCTGATCTGCATCAACCACAACAGTTGAGCACTTATCTGCAAGTATGTCCACCCGCTCAATTATTTTTAAGTGCCATCATTTATACTTAATTTGTATAAGATATTCCTTTATTAGTCCCACAAAGGGAAATTCCACATTTACAACAGCAAAGAGCAAAAAAATAAAGGCAAATCCAAAAAAGCTATAAATACTATTTACAGCTGTGCACATGCTGCTCATGCCACAGGATGGATAAGGGAGACTCATACATACACCTACACACACACACATCTACACACATCATTATATGGAGACATTTTCCTATAGGCTCAATTAAAAAATGACAAATAGTCTGGAAGTGCAAATTTGGTCAAATCCATCTAAAACAACAGAGTTATTAGCATAACAGTAATCTGACATTCTGAATTGTTGATTAGATGTTCAACTGCACACATTCCATTTTCAAACTCTATAACGAGGGTCTGATGCCCCATTTGGTTTAACACAAACTAAATGTCTCTGGGGTTTCATGTCAAAAAAAGTTTAAGGATGAACTGGTGATGAAAGTTGTTTTTAATGCAGCTAAATAATATTCAGCTGAAAAGATGTTGAACCCCAGTTTTACCATATTTCTATCCTGTTTTACACTTAAATCTGAGCTTTACCCAGAGTTTTATTTTGTTACATCTGCACACACTGAGACGCAAACTTTTATAAAATATATCTCCAAATATAAAAAACGTTGATTGAAAAATATGGCAGTGATCACTGAAAACCTCTCATCTTCGGAAACTGAAGTATTTGCAATGTGACAACCAATAACCATTTGTATTATTTTGAAAAAGTTCATTATCCAACAGTGGTTGATTTCTGCTAACTGACATAAATCAGTTCTTTTCTTCTTTATTCTGAAAACCCAACTTGAATCTTCTTCAGAAGTGGGGCCTCTCCTAAACCCTCCCCTCCACTGTTAACTGAGCTGATGCTACGTTTGTGCGAGTGTGCGTTTCGACTGTGTGCACTCACAGCACTGGGTGACAGCTCCAGAGGTGGTCAGGTCCCTGTACTCTCTGTACATGTTGTGGGTGCCGCTACGAGAATCATAACGCAGCCAGATACCGAAGTTCTTCACCTTCAGCGGGGTCTTCTCATGCACCTGTGGAGGTGAATCACACAGCAGACATTGAGTCATCAAACTCTGGAACAGCTATAGCATAGAAAAAGAACTGAGGAATACAAATAACCCTGATGAGCATCAGAGACCTGGAGCATTCATCTTTCTACAAGTTTCTGGATATTCAATACATAACCAGGTTTCTGCAAGTTCATCTTAGTGAAAATGACTTGAGGCATTGCAGTACATCACAGATAGGATTGAATACTTTTGTAATACAAAAATCACATCCAGTAAAATTGAATACATCTGCATCTGCACAGATTGGAACTCCATCATCAGATGGATGTCCGTCAGTCCTGGTTCATCTACAGCCTGTCCGTCCATGGGAGTGGATCTCTCCTTCACTGTGGTTATCCCTGAGGTTTCTCTTTTCCCACTAGGTTTTGGAGTTTTTCTTTGCTGAGGAGGGTCTAAGGACGGGGGGTGCCTGGGCCATTAATCCATCTGCTTCAGTGATTGTTTATTTAACTAAATTCTGTGAAGCCCTGTGAGGTAACCTTATTGTGATACAGGGCCATATACATAAAACTGAATTGAATGGAATACAAAACCACATTCACTCATTTATGTCTAACCTTTAACTCTTATCCACAGACATATTCAAGGTGAGGTGGTCAAGTGTATGGGTATTTCCTATAAATTTCCAAAATAACAGCATATTTTAACCTTTGTCTTCTTTAAATTCAGTTTTTCTTTCTGCAGAAAACCTATGATTATATAACTTTGTTTCTTGGTGTGAATAATGCCCTCCCTCCATCCATAGTAAGTGGTGATATTGTTTTCCACAAAAATCAATTTCTTATAAATTGCTAAATGACATTTTGTCCTCCTGGACTGAAAAGTTCAGAGGCTACAGAAATACTGCATATACCTGTAAATATCAGTTACAGAAAAAACAGTTCCTGCTTTCTAAAATTTGTACAGTTTGTGTGCAAACGGCACAATGTTTCCATGTCCAGTGCATTGTGTGCGACACTGTTCTGATAGCAAGTGGTGTGCTATACGTACTCATTTTTGACCTTTCTCGTGTTATTCAATGCTATTGGATGGCATGGCAATTTACACTGAGATCTCCAGTTCATAGAACCCTAAACCCTAGCCCTAACCCTAAACATATTTTGTAATTCTAACCCTCAGTGCATAGTATTTGATGCAGTGTAAAGCTTATGATGCCTACATTAAAAGTGCCGTGTAAGTCATGATATCATGTTGCCATGTCACGCATGCTTTCAACAGGTGTGTGAAAATACCCACAGCAGGCAAGGTAATGTAATTTAGAGCCATCAAATTCAGCAAATAAATATGGACACATTTAAAAGAATCATCCCCCTCCTGACCCCCCCCCCCCAAAAAAAAGAAAAGAAAAAACCAAAAACATTTGCTGATGCTTAGACCTGACACCTACCAGACCACAGTAGACAGTCTCCCCAGAAGCCTTCTTCATCTTCCTCAGCTGAGAGACAAAGTACCAGAAGCGGGACTTGGCCACAACATGGTTTGGGGCAAAGATCCTCATCCGATACAGAGGAGGGGTAGGGTTCTTGGCAGAGGGCAGCAGACGCCCGATGACTTTATACTCCCTAAGCTGCAAATAGAAATTACATCCATCAGTGTACAGGGAAAAGATGCACGGTTACATGGCCAGATGTTAATGAGATGTTGATCCTTGAATTCACTTTCAAAGGCACAGTAGCATCAGAGAAAGGCGACAAGGGTCAGGTTTCTATCTGCACACCAGACAAAATCATACCACTGAAATGATATGACCTTTGGGTTTGGGTGCATACTCATTTATAACACTAATATGTAATGTTTACATGGAAACTAGCGTTCAATCAGTGTTGATTAGAATAGTAATTATCCGATATACAGATACATTCTGACTACAGATAGGTTTGCAGCTTCATTGTGCTTTAGGAAACAATGCAGAATCGATTTACTTTAGGGTGTTACTTAGCCAAACATAACCCCATTTCAATTATGATGGGCATTTAAGGAACTCTGATGTACCGTTGTAAGGGAAAACAAGTACTAGACTTCAGCGGAGGGCTTTACAAGTCTGCTCGTATCAAACAAGCCAAACACAGAAATTATGAGAAAACACCGTAGCATCAAGCTGCTGCCATTAGCATGAAGCTAACAGTTAACTAAGGCCCATGCTACATAATACGCATTACACTTTATATTAAGGATTTCTAGTGATCAGAGTGTGATCCTGTATGAGGTTCAGCTCATTCACTATTTCAAGTGAGTATTTGTCAATCAACACATTCTGTGACAGTAACACGTATCGTCACATTTTAAGGTACCGTCGTCCACATGGTACAGCGGACGCCATGTTGTAGCCGCTAAAGTACCGGGACAAAAAATAATCAAAATATCCCTCAAAAATGAGCTTCTTGGAAAGGTAAAAGTATAGGGTCAATGTCTACACTCTTATGTTGCTAAATTTTGTCTTAAATAGCGTGTAATTCCAATTAAAAACAATAAATAAAGCTTTTTACGTACTGTGCCGGACGCCTTCATGGTGTCTCTCGCTCACTGCCACAGTAAAAGAGGAAGCAGAAGGGCGGAGCGTCTGTACGTCAAGCGGACGGAGCATAAGGAGGCGGAGCAACAGAAGACGTCGACGTTCGCTCTATGCACGAGCTGCCGAGTCCGGGTCATGTGACTGACGGAGATTGCCGAAGTGGATGGTGGTTTATGCTCACTATTTAGAAACAGTATATTGAAGTTAAATGCGACGCAAAGACTCACCAGGAGCCCCATTACATTTTACATTAATTACATTTTATTTTATTGTATTTTAATTTAGCTTTGACTACCGATTGAGTGCAAAACGATTTGTACTAGAGAAGACCATCATTCATTTCTTACAATGAAACTACAAGGTTTTTTGGGGGTTTTTTTCTAATCGTGTGACGACTCTGGGTATTTCTGGACTCAGTATAGATTACTGCAGTATAGTCACAGTTTTTTTTTTTTGTTTTGTTTTTTTTCTTTGAAACCGCTGCTGTGTTCTTATTGTATTATATTGCTGGATAGTATATTGTTTTGTACTTTGTTCCTGCTTTGTTCTGTGTTTATAGAAACTGATAATTTACCATCCCAGGATTAATAAATTATTTCTGATTTTAGTCACACTACTGCATGCTATCATAAATTTTGCAGCGCAGTAGTAGAGTTGAGTACAGATAGAAAACTGAATACAGCTCATGGTGCTTTTTTAAAGTAACTATGGAAACATGACATCTTCACCACAGCTTCAAAATGATGAGCTTCTGTCTCATCAGACTATGTTCAGCTATTTAACTGAAAGACATCTTAGAGTAGGGGTCTCAAACATGCAGCCCGGCCCATCAGAGAGTCCAATCCAGCCCACAGGATGAAGTTGTGAAAGGCAGAAATAACACTGAAGACACTAACAATCAAGACACATACAGACAGATATGATCTGAAGTGGGTCAGACCACTAAAATACTATTTTAATTACCTAAAAATAATGACAAACAAAATTTTCTTGTAGTGTAAAAGAAGTAAAATTACATGAAAATTTTGACATTTATAAACTATCCTTTTACAAAAAATGTGAATAACCTGAAATATCCTAAGAAAAACATATGTATTTTTTACCAATACTCTGCCTGTTATTAAAGGTTTTGTGTATTTGTAGATCCACTGTAATCTGTAAGTTGTAATGAACATGTGTAAATGATAAACTGAGACATAATAATGTTAAGATTGTCATTTTTTACTTATTTTTCTCAGGATGTTTCAGGTTGTTCATGTTATTCACATTTTTAAAAAATAGTTTGTAGATGTTTGATGATTTTTCTAATGTAATTTTACTTTTTTCACTGTTATTATTTTACTGGTTCGGTCCACTTCAGATCATATTGGGCTGAATGTGGCCCCTGAACTAACATGAGTTCGACACCTTTGTCTTAGAGGAACCCTGGATTAAAAATGGATTCTTCCCACTTTGCACTTTCAGTAAAAGTAGGATGATGCAAAAATACTATTGCCAGACACACAACACTGCATTTCCAACTGTAACCAGAATAACTTAAGACTAAAAACATGGAGTCTACTGTACATCCAGTCCCACATCACAAGACAATGACCACTTTTGTTCTTCTTGCTGACAACACTTAATTGCATCTGAACTGACACACATCACACAACTGTCTATTTTCACATTAAAACAAAGGAACATTAGTTTTTCTGGTCATGTGTATTTTAATAAATAAATACAGGAAAATGTACATAGGCTACAGTTTGGAAACTAAGCAACAGAAGTGAACTCACATGCACATTAACTTGTGTCTGTGTACAAAAGCTGATGAAGAAAGCATTAATGACGTAAGAACACGTCAACAAAAAAGTTTTAAACAAATGGAAAAAGTGACTTCAAAAAGTTTCTAAAAGCGTTTTACAGTGCAAACCGTCATTTTGCTCATATCAAATAGTTAAAGCAGTGTTGGCTATCGAACAGCGTGGATACATTCAGCTGAAGAAACTAAACTACATCATCATAACACTGAAAAAGTGCCCTGTTTAATGTTTAATACGACACAGAGAACACTGATGACTGACTTTGTTTGATCATGGCTTTATCTTTGAGTGCAAATCAATTTGATAATATCGGATCAGTGACTCTTTCCTCAAGTTCACAAATATATAACTGTTCATATCAGTGAGTGCTGTAAGATATTTTTTATGATTCATTTTAATTTCAATGCCTTGATTTGGACTGATTTCTGATTTTTCCTTTAACTGAATATTTTCTTTAAAAAATTGTTGTTTAATGATTCAGTTTGTTTCTCTGTCTGTAATTTTGGAAAGTAAATATTTACAATTAAGCCAGTAATTAACAATGACATTTTCGGTACATCTAAATCTGGGAATTCAAAACAAAAGAAAAACTCTCAGAAAATGTATATGATTATTCAGAGCAGGAGATCAGTGTTAATTTCCTGCTTGATAATTGATAATTTCTTGAATTCCAAATTGTAATGCTGTGGATATTAATAATTTTAATCACCTGCCAATAATCAATACAAGGTCTCACAACCTGACACACAACTCTGTCACAGATTTGACACCATAGTTTTATAAAATTGCAATTTTACTCTGATTATCTTGACTACATTTGCATTTTTTCTCTACATCTGACTCAAATGTAGAATAGTTTGAGACATAAATTGCAATGTTATAAGCATGAAGTCATCATAGTAAAAATTTCTTAAGTGTGGAAAATATACTTATGCTGGTGCAAAAATGAAGAGTTAACCGTTTTTTGGCAAGAATTAAATCTGAAACTAAATTTATTATGTCTCTGGTAGGGATCATGGTTTCCTTTAACATCACTAATGTTTATCTTAAATATTTCAATTGTATTCTCATACGCTTTGAATGTGATCATTCTGACAAAACCCAAATATTCCATAGTGACACAAAACGGATGAAAACAAAACAATCAAACTGACTGACATTAATGTGCTGTTGATTAATCTATGAATGAACTTCCATCATTTACCAGACAATGAAAACAAAAAAATAACAGATTACGGTAGTTCAACCTTTGAATAATAAAGGTAAATAAATACATTACTTTGGATTGTGGGAATGTGTAATAAACATTTGTCACTTTTGAGTTTTGGCAGATAAATTGCAGAGGTCAAACTAAGACTGTTGTAGGTGCAGCTGTAACAAACATTATGGTGTTCACAGACGACTCATGACTGTCAGCTCTTTGGAGCCTCGGCTGGTTGTTTCTGACAGAAAAATCAAACATTTAAAGGTTTTCAAAAAAAACAACGTGAATAAAGGTACATACACAGTCAGATTTAAGGCTTCAGGAGCACAGAGGGAGGAACAAAACAACACAGAAAAATCTTTCTCGACCATCGCTGTCATTCTTCTTTTTCGGAGATCAGGTTCCATTTGGAAAGTTCCTGTTATTCTCTGGATTTTCAACAACAGGCAGTTCAAGGGCCTGTTATTCCCTTTACATCATCATCTTCACGTTCATTGTTACTTGAGTAGTTGTTCAAGTCACTTCCAGTTTGTGTATTCGCAGTTTTTGTTGTTGTTTGTAAGTAACGCAAAAGCAGTAAAAAGTGAAACTTCGGTTCCGTTGGATTTGTGAATTTTAATTAGAGGTGAAAAGCCACAGCAGAAAACCGACTACAGTACGAATCACACGGCTGATATGCACATGTTGGGTCGGGCAGGTTGGGTCACATCCATCACCACGTCCATAGTGCAATAATGCTGCCACATTTCACTCATGGGGGGTGGTGTTATAAATCGCACTTCTTTTTTCACAGTTTGGCTGGTCCTGTGACATACTCTGGTGCGACTTGTACATATTAAAATATATAATTTCATATGTTCTTAAATGTTATTTCACACTGACCGACATGACCAAGGAGTAAACATTACCCACAGCTATGAGAGGGCACTCTAGGCTTGGGACAACTACCGGTATCTTGATTTTTGAACTCTGAATTGTGTTATTTTTATTCCTCCTATTCATCCTCCCTGTTATATCCTTTATACTATGGTGTATCTAAATAACTGTTAATGTTACGTTAGCATACCAGACACCTATTCAGCCTGTTGTTCTTTATTCTATTATTATTATAACATGCCTTTCAAAATGAAATGTCTGTTCTTGTGGATTTTGTAAAATACATTTTCCCCAAAAAATGCAACTTATAGTCCAGTGCGACTTATATGTTTTTTTCTTCTTCGTGATTAAATTTTTGACTGGTGCGATTTATACTCCGTAATCCATACTCCATAATATATTCCGTATTTTACAGAATACTGTATATGTGTAGATACATATATATTTTGTATAGTCTTATAGAATAGTTTTTATGTGTAT
The DNA here is from genome assembly GCA_029814645.1 of Fowleria isostigma. NCBI lineage: Eukaryota > Metazoa > Chordata > Actinopteri > Kurtiformes > Apogonidae > Fowleria > Fowleria isostigma. Next base: position 16,804,115 of record JAPTGZ010000005.1, on the reverse strand, counting down.
TTATTGAAATTGTTGTATCCCAAATAATTCTGGTTTATTGTTTTTATTAGTCTGATGGTAAGCTTCTGCATGAAATTTCATTCATAATATACACAAATGTTCTGTGTGACGATACAGTTGCTATTCTGTTCTGTTCTATTCAATTTTTGAGCCCAGTTGAAACAAACATTTATTGAAGGGTCTCAGGGGAGCAGCAGTGGGTCTCCATGTCTATCACTAGTAGAGGTTGTACGGTCAGTATATGTTGTTAAATCCACCGCTTCAGTCCTAGGGCCAATTAGTGATCTACTGACTTATCATTTTTAAGCTTTAAAGTTTAATTTGGGGTCATAACCGTCTGAACTTTTCCTTCTCATGTATAAGCATATGTTTGATTAAAGTAACTGTAAGTTTCTCTAAAAATAATTGAGAAACTGGCCCCGGTCCTGTGTCTAGAGTGAATTCAAAACAAAGGCATAAAAGCAAAATATGAACAAAATCATCATCATCGATCATTAATAAATGATCGATCAGATATATTCAGACTTCAGATGAGTTGACCCCATTCCAGTGTAAGTCAGAAAACTAAAGCCAGTGACACAAAACCAGCTGATGACACATTACACTATTTTACAAACACCCTCAGAGGATGTTCACAGGTCTGATTTAATGACATATAAGTAAAAAAGAAAATCTGATAAAAGTGTACAGTCATAGAAAAAAATATTTGACCACCCTATGTTTTCTTCAATTTCTTGTTCATTTTAATGCCTGGTACAACTAAAGTACCAGGCATTAAATAATATATAATGATAACAACAAAAATAGCTCATAAGAGTTTAATTTAAGAGCTGATATCTATCCATTTTCCATAGTTTTCTTGATAACCAAAATCACATAAGGTCTACATCAATATCTATGACATTGCACTGACAAAAACAGTGCTTTTAGGCATTCCAAGTTATTTTTTCTGCCTGTTTTAATCACATGATACACACAGGAGTTAATACTTGATTGCATAACCATTGTTTTAGATTACTTTTGATGGTCTAATCACTTTTTCTGTGACTATATTTGTGCAGATTTTATTACTATGGATACATGGAGTAACCAGCTTGAATTTCAGAGGTCAGAAATCTGATCTCAAGGGGTGTTCCAGCTGAAATTTACAAATTATAATTCAGAAATCCCAACATCCTTGTTCCGATAGAATGCATCATTACAACCTATGCTGCAAACTGTCACCAGGCTTATTTTGCCGTCACTGTTGTACTGTTAACTTTTTTTTATTATAGTCTATGATCAAGTCGGTAAGATGAGTCGTTGAATATTTTGGAAAAACCTTCAGAAAAAGCATGCCATAACATCTGCAATGAAGTGTTTTTACAGAAACCTGTGCCACCATGTGGTGTGACACCTGTCTGTTACCACTGCTCTGACTCTCCCTAATGTACTGGACGCATTTTGACCAGACGATGGAAAAGTCAGAGGACCCAAGTTATTGTTATATTTTAAGGGGTAAATATGTGAATAGTTTTAAGATACTTCACTCTGAATTAAAGTAGTGGAATGACTTCAGGCTAAATGTTTTATTTTGCCAGGCTACTTGTGAGAGAAGCTGTACAAACTACTTCTATTTCCAGTGCAGGTATATATTTCATTATTAAACAAAATGTGTTTTATACTTATTTCATCAAATCATTTTTGTGTTTTTTCTTCAAATTATATAATACAGTTGAATATTTGGTATATGTTGGACTAAATATAATGTGTAAATTCTGCTATTGTCCATTAGATGATGGATTTGACCCCACCGCGACCTCATCTGCTGTTTGCTAAAAGCATCAACACTACGCCGGGTCTATATGTTACTTTTCCCTCTTTGACAAAAACACATTTCACTTAAAACAATCCAAATGCAGAATCCCATTGACCTAATGCTGTAATATAAAAAAAAAACAAAAACAAAAAAAAAAAAAAACAGTCAAACAGATCGCAGAGTAATTCGCTAGTCGAGGCGTCTCAGTGAGGAAAGCAGCAGGATATTTACAAGAAAACACACATTCTTCTCATCCATTTCCTTCCTGGTCAGAGTTCAGCCAATGCCTTTTCACACTGAGGTCATGTGATCCTGACAGCCGTTTCCATAGAGATGACCACCCATCCAAACTGCAGGAAATTAAAAGAAGGAAGAGGCACTTCTTGAATGGCTGGTAGGAGTGTGATCGTCCCCTCCTCTGTTTCCAGCAGATATTGGTTGTTGTCTGTCTTGACTCCGGGTGGCGCTGTTGTCTCAGTGGCCTGATGCAGGGAGGCACTTGGTAATGATGCTCTGAGGGAGTCGAGCCCTGCTATGTCATCAGGATGGGCTTCTGCCGAACCTCCAGGATATCTGAGAGAGGACACATGCCACAGCAGAAAACTCAAAACTCCACTCTGGTATTGTTTCCATTGTGTTCTTTTTGGTGGGTTGAGATAAGCATGACAGATATTTGGCTTTTTTTGTCAGTATATCAAACTTCATATAAGTAACAGATTGTGTCTGTGCTCGATTGATCACTTTCAGTGGGGTTGCCCATTGCAGGAGCACATCTCAAGGAAGTGTGTTAATTCTAAATCACATGACCTGCTCCACATGATGTCATTTCGTCCTGAAGAGAACACGACAGACTCCACCAGATGTTCTTTCTCCTCTTTAAAGTAGTGTGGGAGTCAAGTCATTTAGAGGAGGCTTTCTGTTGGTGTGTCGTGGTGTTGTGGCTATGTTGATTTTAGGACTGAAAACACAGAGGATGTCAACTATGCCTATCAACTATGTTACCCGATAAAGGGGTGTTTTAGGGGAGGGGGGGCTTGTTTTTGTTTTTTGGCTTAGGATGAATGGCAGTTTGTATGTATGTGGGAA
>JAPTGZ010000005.1:16741408-16754835 GCA_029814645.1 Fowleria isostigma | reverse complement strand
ATAGAATAGAATAGAATAGAATAGAATAGAATAGAATAGAATAGAATAGCCTTTATTGTCATTGTGCAAAACAACAAAATTGGGGTGGCGCTCACCACCCACAGTGCAAAAGAAATAAAACAGTGTAAACATACAAGCATTATGAAGGTGTAAAGGTGTATTGTATATTGTGTACACATGTCTACAACCAATGACTCGATGTATATTTCTCTCTATATATATATTTCGTTATATTCTAGATGTATATATCTATGTATATCTATGCATACTTGCTCATGTACATTTCTCTCTGTATATGGTGTTTACAGCACACTCTCCATGTATACCCGTGTACACATAATGACATGAACAGTATTGAATATTGTACATGTATATGTAATTTGTATTGTACATAAAATGCAGAAGCTCAAAGTAAACTAATAAGCTAAGCTGAACTAAACTTTAGTCTGACATTTGTTCATCAGACATGTCATTTACACATATGGACTCCTCTGTACTTTATCCCAGTGTCTGCTACAGTTTGTTATTGTGTATAAATAATATTCAATTTCAACACCATCGGTTCTGAGTCCAAGTGGATCAAACCGTTCAGGGAACCCCCTCCCCCGGTGAGCCCGGACCGGCACACATCCATCCACTAACACTTAAACGGAGCTCACCCAGTCCGCTGATCTCCTGTCGGATGTTGAGTCGGTTCCTCTCGTCGGCGATGGCCTTCAGCATCTGCTGCAGGGACTGGTCCAGCTCTCCGTTCTCCTCCTCCGCGGGCCCGACAGCCTTACACAAACCGGGGAAGGACGCCATCTCCGAGCTGGGATCATGACAGTCCGAGCTAACGGCGACCGAACCGAACTCCACCGGCTGACGGTAGCTAACTGACGGCTAAAACGGAGCAGAGGCCACCGAGAACCCCCTCCTCCCCGACCCTTCCCGGGTTTAATCCCGAACAGGAGCCCCGGTGTGTCGGTCCAGACGTGTGGGTGTCCGGTACCGGTGCCCTCCTCAGTGTGGGGCCGGAGACAAGAGCAGGTAGGTCGGGCTACACAGGGAGACTCTGGTCCTTCTGTTGTGCAGATCAGCTGGAAACACCCCTTACACTTCCTGTAACAACACGAGGCGTTTAAAGAGACAGGACACGGACCGGGGACGCACGAGCCTGCACCCGCATCCACTGTCCGGGTCAGAGGTCACAGCACGGATCCATTTACGGTCAGATCAACACGACCACCAAATGTTTACAAGTGCATGTGTGAAGTGTGGGCCTGGGGATTATTAATGCTGACAATGAGGATTTATGGAACAAAGCTGAAATACTGTATGTGTACCAGTACTGTAAATGAGACACATAGCAATAATAATTTATAATAATTACATATTTTGGACATTATATATATATATATATATAAATCATATACATATATATGTATATGATTTAGTTTGTGTGTCTTTCTATTTTACTATTAAACGAAAATACATTTCACTGTGCATTGTAATATGTATAACTGTGCACGTCACAAATAAACCTCTTATCTTTTCCTGTTTTATTTTACCTTATCTTGTTTTAGCCAAATTTCATACCCCTAAATAGCAGATTTTCACATTATTTTACGTGTTTTTCCCTGTTCTGACTTACATTTTAATTAAGTTGCCAAAGTACACAGTAAAGCATTTACATTTTAGTTTTTGTTCTATATTCTGTTTAGTTTGTGTTTGGGTTAACCGTTAGTGGCTCTTGTATTTGTTTGGCTTTATGTTGTACATTCACTAGTTTGCCGTACACTGTTTTCCTTAAAACTTAAAATCATGTCTGATTCCGTATTGTCCATTGTTTCATATTTAGCTTTTGTCTTATTCCAATGGAAACATCAGTGGTTTTGTGTCTAAAGTCGTTTTTAATCCTAGTACCTTTAGCATTTTTGGAAATGTTGACCGACTTCTCATGTGTGGATTCAGATCGTAAACTGTTGCAGCTGTCGTTACAATAACAAACTGCGTCCACTTGTGAAATATAAAAGTGTCGTAAAACCCCCAATGAGTTATTTAGATTAATATTTAAGGGTCTTGTTGGTTGAATAATTTGTGTTTGGTGCTATCCAAACACCATGAAGCTAAGATTTACATAAAAACACACAACGTACCAATGAACCCTATGACATTATCATCCGGTCGCAGAATTAAACACCGGCGTCTCCTTCTCACCGCCGACTCCGCCCGCCTCAGACGGGACCTCAGCGGTGAGCCGGTGTTTAAATCCAACGCATTCTTTGTTTTAAGACAAAGGATGACGTCAGTGTCTGATGAGTCCAGGACAGGGGACACAAATGTGACTTCATTTTTTTTTATTTTCCAGGGGTAATTTAATGATATGATATCACCATCGGGTGGATGTGCAGGTTTATTCATGAAAACCCAGAGTTCACATGATCCTCATGTCCACTGTTAAATTACATCAGTAAATTCCATTTATGTCATAACTTAATGCAATTTTTTCAGGTTAAAGTATTAATATTTGCAGCATTTTTATTGTTTTACAGAGGGCCATTCCATAGTTTTACCCCAGATAATGACCATAAGGATAAATATATGACAGAAAATTAAACAAAAAATTATAACATTTGTTGCATTACTCAAGGTTCATTATCATTTTCCTTATTAGCTATATTTACTTTACAGTTTTTATAAAATTACTAATTTTTGTGCTTATAATCTGTGGTGTTGAATTAGTATTGTTTTCTGTTTATTGGGTACATTTGTGTTCTGTATATTGTGGTAAAGTTAGTTTTGGTGTACAAATGCATGTTTACAGCTAATTTCTCAGATAAATTGCAAGTTTAGGTAGTGAAACATGGGGTGGGAGTAAGTAAGTTTTATTTCCTCACTCCCTTTCGGGTTGCTAGGATTGTATATTAATAGCGAATTGCAGTATATGTTCATGTATTATGTCTACACATGTTTACAACCAGTGTCTCTATGTATATTTCTCTACGCATTTTTTGTGTAAAATTCTCTATGAATATAATGTTTACAAGCAAATTCCTTATGTAAATCTGTGTACATATAATGACATGTATGTAAGTATTGTACATGGAGTGCAAAGCTTAAAATAAAAATGAAAAAATGAAAAAAGATCTGTATCCTACCACAATAATGTATAATTAAGGTATAAGTCATACTTTTGAGGTACTGAATTTTAAGCAGCATGCGTTGTAATAATGATAATGAGTCAAAAGTGTGACATAAAAAAATAATCCTGTAAAAAACTCACGGGGTATCCTCTGGTACTCTAGTTTTTAATGTGCTTTAATGACAATCACACACTCTGGTATATAAGACAGAAAATGATGATGGCCAAAGTCTTTCATTACAGCCCAGCAAAAACAAAACTAACAAAGACTTAGTGAAATCAGTGAAGACAGTGGTGCACGGGTTACCAAAAATGAATACTCCTGTAGTGAATGAAACTGAACACACCACCTCACCAAACCTCTATAAAAAAAACCAAACACACGATGTAGTTCTTGTTTTTATTGTCATCTTGAAATCAGAGTTTGGGTAGATGAGTGAGGCTACATTTAGACGGTAACGATCTGAGAGAGACTGTGATACATTGGAGCTGATGGAGAGCCTGGAACTGGATCTGAGGTTGAGGGGATCTGTCCCACTGAACCAACAGTTTTTTATTACAGGTTTGAGGAATATACAAAACGTATAAATGATATGTAAATACTAGTACAAATTACTGATATTAAATCCAGTGACACTGTAGTGTGGTTGAGGGGGAATGCGTTATGGAGCCAGTGACGCAAACACAGCAGAGACAGGGTCAAAGTTCACCTGTACAGCCGTTCTCTGGGACCGGTCTTACCAAGACTGTACTCTGTGTTCTTGATTTTAAAAAAAAAAAGCTACAATTACAAAACTACTGGTGCATGTTTGTGATGTAAACTCTATAAAGTTTTATGTTTGCAATGCTTTAGGCGGTGACATGAGGGTGGAGCGTTTTTAATCTTTTTAAGATAAAGGGCAGCTGTGGCGCAGTTGGTAGAGTGGGTCGTGCAATGGTTAAAGGGTTGGCAGTTCAAATCCCACCTCCAACTATCCACATGTCGAAGTGTCCTTGGGCCTGGTAGCACCTTGCATGGCAGCAGCCAACCATTGGTGTATGAGTGAGTGCATGAATGGGTGAATGTGAGACTTTGTAAGCACATTGGGCACCATGAAAGTGTGGAAAAGCAAAATATAAGTTCAGACTATTTTCCACTTTGGAAGGTGGTCTCACTTTTTTGTGTTTTTAACCCTCAAAAAAACTGTTGCTGTAAGGCCCAGTTTACACAACAGCGCTCTCGGGTAAAAATGACAAAATATTTTAGCGCATGTGCCTTTCATTTAGATGGCAACAGCATTTTGGGGGGTTGAATCTGCAAAAAAGCCAAACTGCACTCCAAAGTGGAAATGTTAAAAACACTCCACTCTGGCATCACCGTCTAAAGGGTTGAAAACACAAAACTGCACTTTCTCATCATGTAAAGTTAACATCACAGGCACGCATCCCTTGGACCTCAGAGCCACTATTTAGACTGGGTTAGTTTACATAGTAAAGTGGGGTAAAAAGATTTTAGTCCCGTCTGAATGCACTATGTATATGCTATATGTATACTGCTGTTATATGTATAATGCTATATGTATACAATGTCAGTAAGGATTACTGCAACTATGACCTTGTGTAAAAGGGTAAAAGAAAATGACCCCAGGTAACACTAACCCTGTGTGAATTGTCCAGTAATATTACCAACGTCCTGTGGTAAAGTGGCGTTACCCCACATTCCTATGGAAAACTAATTCAGTCTCAGTAGGCTCTGCATCAGCTCCCAGTTAGGTATCTCTCTTTCACTGTCTCTCTCTCTCTCTCTCTCTCTGATGCAGTGTCTCTCAACTGTGGGGCGGGTCCCCCTGAGGGGGCGTGAAGGCTTGCCAGGGAGGGCATGGGATCACTCTGGGTTTTTTTTTTTCGTTCCTTAGGTTTGAACATGTATCAGGTAGAACTATTATTTTAGCATTGGGGTACCCTGGACTCATTTTATGGACGTACACCAAACCAACCTGTTGCCATGGTGATCTGTCACCAGACTAGACAAAGTGTTTAGGTTTGAGGACTGGACAAGGATTGGACTGGAACAGAAACATGGGACATGTTTGTGTTTTCACACAGGTTGTACAATGTATTTTAATGTTCTGAGATGTGACATGAAAACAGGCTCATTGAATCACTGATATTGTTAAAAATCTTCATCTATGGTACCAACACGAGTTTATTGTTCTAAAAAGACCAACTTTATTGTCATAGTTGTAACATAATTATGCATTTCCTATTTTATTTAGAAAAATATTGTCTCAGGGAACAGTCTGGTTGAATTTATTTGTATTATTCAAGCAAAAACCTAAGTTAATTTTAATTTGAACAAAACATTATTCAAGGAAAAGAAAAAAATATTGATACAATATTGATGTTTGTTTCAATAAAAGTTATAATTACACCACTGTTACAATGTTGTTGGGGTTGAGGGGGGCCTGGAGATTTTTGATCCTCCAAAGGGGGCCCCACAGAAAAAGATTGAGAACCACTAATGTCACTCGCACACGGCATACAGACACACAGCTGCAGGCGCCATTGACCTGGTGTGCGTATAGCTAAATAGGAAATTTCACACACTTCTGCGTGTCCATCTGCATGCAGATTTCCCACCCAAAATGCACGTCTAAGCGCAGGAACACAAAGCCACTTTTGTGTCTTCAGTTCAGATTGTTACCATCTAAACGTAACCTAAACAAAAGGCACATCTGATCAAATATTTTGCTGTTTTCACCTGAGGGTGTTGTCATGTTAACTGGGCCTGAGGCGAATCCACTCATCAGTCTGGACCAGTGCACATCAGAAAAACCACCTCGGACCCTGACCTCTAAATGGATTCAAGGGGTCGTAGCGTGGACGAGGGAGCAGGCCTCGGGGGATATTTGGTCTCTGGTCATACTCCCCGCCAATGATCCCCGGGATGGGCGGAGGGAGGGGAACAGGTAGGGGGTTAAAGATGTCTCTGGGGTAGGGAATAAAAGGATGTGGGTACCGATGACGAGGCACACATCGGTTTGTAATCCGGGTCTTGTAGGACTTTTTGTAAAGCTGAAAAAACAGAAAATATTAAGTATTAAAACCCCAGTTTTACCACATGATAGAAATACAAACTAATGTGTAACTTTTACACCCCCTGGTGGTGGTCATGAAATTGCAGCAAATTTAGTGAGCTAAAAAAATAATTTTACCTTCTAGCAGAAAACATTTATCTATGGACACATTCATAGCAATCATGATGTAGTGATTATTCTTAACATTTGTTTGCTCTAAATTAATTTTATCCAGGCTTTTTATTTTTTTTAATTAAAAGGTAGAAAATACATGCAAAACAAAAAATAAAACTGAACCATTTGAGCGCAGTTTCACAAGTTAACCACAACATTTGGACAAATAAAGTACATATTAATGTTATACAACACATTAAAAGTCATGTACCTTGATTTGAATACGTAGAAAAATACTTTAAGAACATACTTCATCATTATTCTTATTGTTTTTAACCATGCAGTTTTATATGTCCTATTCCTGTATGTTATTATTCTTTTATCTTGGTTTTATTTTTCTGTGCAGTGCAATTTTGGTACAATTGTTTATGTCTTTTAATCTACTTCTTGTATTTTATTCTTTTATTTTTGTTTTTATTTATTTTTCTGTACAGCACTTTGTCCACTGCTTGTGTTTGGTGACAAAAGTCATAAGCAGCTTTAAGTAGTATAGCAAAAAAATCAACTTATAGGCAGCTTTTAAGTTGTAAAATTTCCTTTTAAAAATAGAAATGGAAATTAGGTTCATATCTGTTATTTTAAAGAGTTTTAAACCATTTCAACAGATGATAATTAAAGTCTTTGAATGACATTAACTCTAATAATTGTTGGATTCTTTATTTTTTGTCATTATGTTGTATGAATGTGTCACTCTGAGATGCTGATTACTGTTCCACTCATTCTGTAAAGTGAATAAGACAAACTACCTCTATAGGTTCTATAAATAGCTCTGTTGTATCTAGGTTGCTGGGGTTTGTTCAGTTAATGCTGGTTTTCTCACCTCTTTCCAGTCTGTGTCTCTGGAGCTCCTACTGATATCTGAACCTGAGCGACAAAAGACAAGTCACATTGTAAACCACAACTGAATTTAAAGTAAAATGAGGAGGAATGGTGTTACAAATGTTTTGTGCTTTTATTCAGATTAAATCCGAGCCCCTGGTGCGTCTACAAATCTAGATTCAGACAGATGAGTGTTTCTGTGACTTCACCTTTGAAGTCCCGGCAGAACAGGTGTCTCCACAGCGTGGAGTCTGCTGTGAACACGTGGAAGTGTCTGTTGACTGACGATAGCCTCACGATGGAGTGGACGTCCAACAGCCTTAACACCCGGAAGAGGAGCTCCGGGGGTAGAGCCCCCAGACCGAAGGCCACCGGCAGATCCATGGCTGAAAAACACCAGATAACAGAGCCAGAGCTGTAACACAGGACGTCCTCACACTGATAAAATACTGTCAGTAAAATGTCAAATCTGATCTGTTTCTTTATTTTGAATGAATAAAAGTGTCAAATTAAAGTTGAGAAGCTCTCAGAGGGGTAGATATGACGTCTGTACCTTCTCTGGCTGCAGCGATCAGTGGGTAGGCCAGCTGGTCCTTGAAGATTCGGGACAGTTTCTTCAGATCTTTGAACGCTGCAGCTGCACTTTCTTCTGAAAAACCCCAGAGACAAAACATGAGTTATTAACAGACCCTGAATTGCATTTATCAGGAGTCTCAGAGGAACAAATGCCCTCTGTGACGCTTATTCAGAGGTGAAATGCCTCCTCTATATGTCCACTGATACTCATCTCATCGGCACTACAGAGGAGTCCTGCATTAATGGAGATCAGACACAAAGGTTTGGTTATTATTACCTCTGTCGCTGTCATCCACAGGATTTCACTAAAACTACGGCACTGGTTTGGCAGAAGGGTTAGATGGGGACTAAGGAAAAAAACCCTACATGTTGGAGGAGATTTATGAACGGAACTGGAGGGTGAAATTGTTTTGCATTTTCTCCAACTCTGACGATCCTCAGATTGATTTATAAATAAAATGATAAATTATATGGAAATAAATAAACAACTGAGAAGAAAGAATTTTTGCAATATGTCGCCTTACTTATAGAATATGACAGAGGTGTCAAACATGTGGCCCGGGGCCAAATTCGGCCCAAAAGGCTCAATCTGGCCCTTGGAATTAATGAATGATGATGATAATATTTTATTGGTCCTGCCCATTTCAACTAAAATGATTGTTAAAGCAGTGTATGACAGAATAAATACATTAATAAAAAAAAATAAATAAAAAAAAGACAATATAACAAATGCCATATACACTACCATAACAAATTCAATATGTACTGCTCAAAAAGGTGTGTATTACAAATTTGAAAAAATTTTTGAAAGTCATCCGCTGTTTTAACAATCTTTTTAGTTCAGGTTCCACATACAGACATCAAGTGGGCAGGACCAATAACATACTATCATTGTAACCTCTACCTACTCACAAGTCCACATTTTACTCTTTGTAAATGTAAAAACATTCATGTCATTTCACTGTATTTACTCTACAACAAACTATCATTTCACAAAAAACATGACTAACCTGAACAAATATGAACACCTTCAGAGGTTGTAAGTGCATTTTTAACAATATTCTACCTGTTACTAAATGTTTTGTAAGTTTGTAAATCCACTGTGATCTGTAAATTGTAATGTACCTAGACATAATATTTGTAAAATTGCACTTCAGTTCATGTTATTCACATTGTTTTAAAGAATAGTTTGTGGATGTGAACATTCTTATTGTGCAAATTTACTTTTTTCACTCTAAAACATGGAGGAAAGTTTGGAGTTGACATTATTTATATATTGCTATTATCTTATTATTTTACTAATACAGCCCAGTTCCAATCAAATTTGGCTTAATGTGGCCCCTGAACTAAAATGAGTTCGACACCCCTGGTATTTGGCAAAAGTCAGAAAAAATCCTAAGTATTTCTAAAGAAAACAAAATTATCTGCATAGAAATCAGTGTAAAGGCTGTTGTCATGGACAAAAGCAAGACAGATTATAAGGAAAGGTATGTTCCAATCTCTCCACATACTGGAAATAAAATTATGTTTGACACATGCGAACAAACACACTTTGCTGAGTCTGAGCTGCTGACCTGACCACTCATCAGTCACGTAGCTGGATGGGTTCAGACAGAGTTTGCAGATCGAGATGACTGTTTGGTTCACCTTCAGTGTTGCTAAAACGGAGACAAAAATCAGTCACAAACACAGCTGAGGTCAGTGATTCATGAGTGTGGAGTCTTTTTTTTTCAGGTGAGGCTGGGGACAAACTGACCGTTGATGGTGAGAACAGGGCCCATGCACACAGCGACCACCATAGCCAGGCTGTTTTCACACAGAGGGTGGGTGTACTGCAGGTTATAGACTCCCCCTGCCCTCCTCCACCCAGCAGGCATCTCTGTAGGCTTCAGTACACTGCCCTGAATGCAAGAGGACACACGCCTTTAGATTAGCTTCACCTGGGATCAGGATCAGAATAAGAATCAGAATTTCCTTTATTCAACAAGTATCTCCAAGAATACAAAGCATTTTACTTCAGTTTTTAGAATACGCACGCTCTATACAACATAAACACAACTAAAACAGAGTTTAAATAAGTAAACAAGTTTAATTAAAATAAGTAAAAAGAAACTTGCACAAAAGTGTAAACATTGAAGTGAGGCAGTGTAATTCTTGTTAAAAAATGTACAATGGATAAAATGTATCTATCTGTAATAGATAACAGCAGTGACCCCTACTGGTGACAGCCTTCACTACAACAAACAAAGAGGGTCAGATCTACTTAAGGTTTGCATGTTAAAACGTGTGCAAACTCATTGCACACATGTACAAAAGGATTTACTAACAATTTGCACTAAGGGTTACGTCTTTAAAGATGCATAATATTTTTTTTGGGGGGGGGGGGTTTGGTTCATTTCTTGTTCCTTTTAATGCCTGTTACAACTGAAGGTACATTCGTTTGGACAAATATAACAATAACAACAAAAGTAGCTGATTTTCATTTAATTTCAGAGCTGATATCAATCCAATTTCCATGGTTTTCTTGATAATAACAAAAATCACATAAGTTCTTACATCAATATCTATGGCATTGCACCGACAAAAACAATGCTTTTAGACAGTCTATGTTTTTTTCTGTCTGTTTTAGTCACATGATACACACAGAAGTTAGGACCGGATTGCATAACCACTGTTTTTGATGACTTTTCATGATGTAATAACTTTTTCCACAACTGTATATTTAGGTCATATCTCCATATTCCAAAACATTTACTTCAGATTTCTGTATTCTTAACCCATAAAGACCCAAACATCTACCTGTGATTAACACCAGCTACTGGTCTTAAAATGTTTAATACATGTTGATCCACTAATTGTATTAGTACATGTTAATAATTGGTAGAAAATACAGTTTGTCATCAATGACAGTGGATTTATTTATTTTTTTTAGTGAATTTTTTAGGTATTTTCCAACATTTACTTTACTAATCATGTAGATTTTCATAAAAGTTTAGAGTAAAGTTGAGGAAAGATGCATAATAGTGTGTCTGGTTTGCTGCAATGAATATGTAATAAGGGGCGTTTACCCGCAATTGTACAAGTGTTCGGAGGAGAGAATGCAAATATATAAATTCGGCACACGCAAAGTGATTTATCAAAACTGGACACAATATTGCTCATAGAAACTAAGTCTATATTTTACATGTCATTTTGTAGCGGTTGGAGGAAGTCCGACACATTATGTATGACTATATATATATATATACTGTGTAAATATATTCAAAAATGTGTTTATATATGGATTCCTGCATAAGGTTTTTATCATGCTTATAACAGGTTTTATTGACATTGTTAGTGATATCTAATGATTTTATTTATTTTAGTCTGTTTTTTATCTATTTTAGTTATTTTTAACCACGTTCAGTGAGCTGCTGGAGTACATGTCCATGTCTTTTGTTTGTGCTGTTCTTAAATTGTCTTGTTTTTTTAATGCTTTAATGTTTCATGTTTGAGATACCCAGACTGCAAAACAAATCTTCCTACGGGTATCAGTAAAGTCACCTTGAACCTTGAGGCCCAGTGTACAGTCATGGCCAAACGTTTAGAGAATGACAAGTTTTGTTTTTACAAAACTTGCTGCCTAATTTTATCTTATTTTTTTCTTATTTCCATACATTTTTAAGGTACGTTGACAAATAATTAAAGGAATTATATAGGTTTCAATTACTTTTATTGACAAATAAATTACATTTAAGCAAAAAAATTCTTTTGTGTCATTCACAAAACTTTTGGCCATGACTGTAGATGCTGATGAAAGTCAAAGTGTTGAATCAAATACAACCTCAATCCCCAAAAAAAATGAAAAATGGGAGCAAAAACAAAAGTGTTGTGTTGATTTTTTTGTTCAGTGTACAGTCATGGACAAAAGTTTTGGGAATTATACAAGTTTTGTTTTCATAAAATTTGCTACCTAATTTTTTATTTATTTTTTTTAAATTTACATACATTTGTAAGGTATACTGACAAATAATTTTTAAGATTTCAATTACTTTTACTGACAAATAAATTACAGTCAATCAAAGAATCCTTGTGTGTCATTCCCCAATGTTTGGCCATGACTGTACTGTCCTTGAGGTTTCTGCTGAATGAACCCACAGGAGGTCACATCAGGTCACAGGCTGCTCCTCCTGCGTCCTTTAACACTTTTGATTCGTGTTATTTCTGCAGTACACACTCACCTCATGAGTGAATCCTGTTTCAAGCATCATCACGTGTCCAGCGACCATGATGGCATCAGTGGGACTCGTGATGTGGTCGGCGTGGTAGAGAAGCTCCAGAGACAGCGGGGCCTGGCCGTTCTCGGCTTCGCTGCACAGCATCGGCTCCCAGGTGGGGACCGACAGTTCAGGGCCAGACATATCCATGTTCTCCTCAGAGCTGCTCGGTGCTGCAGGGCTGTACATACTCGTCTGCAATAAAACAAACATGTTTTTAAAGAGTACGTTTAGGTGGAGAAACACTGAAAAATACACTGGCACATGATTTCAGAGATGTTACACTGATCTTGAGTCAAAGCAGAAAAATGACCCAACAGAAACACGCTGAGCTGCACTGAAAGCTGCTGATGAAGGTGAAAATAATTACCTGTTAACCAGTTTTCATTTCAGTTTGGTACTTTGACATTTTCACTGTCTCCACTTTATTTTTCATCTCATACTTCTACTAAGACACTCGACAAAAACAAAACAAAGACAGTTCTCCTCAAGTCACAGTTACATGGAATCCGTCCGTCAAGACTTAGATCAGAAGACTGATATTCTAATACTAATTTAACTGTAATCTAATGTTAAGTACTGATCCTAACAGAAGTACGAACTCACACTTAAGAGTCAAAGATGAGTCAAGTCAGCCAATTCTTCAGAGTCTTTCCATGTGTTTATTTGTAGAGCACAAACACAAGGAGAAAACCCCGGGAAATGTCTGAACCGCATCTGTGCATCTCCTGCTTTTATACCCATTTTGGACTGACGTTTCCCCACCTCCAGTCCCTCCTCTATTCCAGGTCTTTTCGGTGTTTTCCAGTGGTAGATTCTGTCTTGTGATGCTAATTGTGTCTATGGCCTCTTAAGCCCTATTCAAATTATTTTTGGCCGGGCGGGGGCACATAGGTGCTTCCACCTCAGTCATTTTATTTTCACATTACATCTAATTCCTCTAGATCTTGGCCTGTGCATCTCGTTCTCACTTTTAATCCCCCAGTACAGTTCAGTGGCAACAGCTGTCAAAAATCCATTATCCCAAATGACTAATGTGCTTCTTTTGATGGCATCATAAACAGAAACACGCATGTTTCCCCCTGGAGTATCTGGTTTTCCCCTGTTTTCCCACACTCTGACCTGACCTTAACACACAGGGTCAGGGCTTTTTCTTATTCCTTAGCCTTTAGTTTTGGTCATATTGATTTGATGTTTACATTATTACTTTTAATACTTTCTTCATCAGTACAATTTCCATTTCAGTTCTCTGTTTGCATCATTTAAAGCAGTGTATGACGTTTATAAACCGATTTTTCTTCAAATCTGTAAAACCCCAGTGATAGCCTAAGTATCATGACTCCGTTAGTCTTTCCGTGATAGTACACCTGGGGCTCGTTTCTGTACTCACTTATTGAATCATCGAGCCTAACACAACGCAAA
>JAPTGZ010000005.1:16661954-16679500 GCA_029814645.1 Fowleria isostigma | reverse complement strand
ATTTACATCATCTCTATTTTTTCTGTTAACTGTGTAGAATATTGCAATATATCACAATATCGTAATATCATGATATAGCGTGATACTATTGTATCATGATCCAAGTATCGTGATGTGTATCATATCGTGAGGTTCTTGCCAATACTCACCCCTATTCTATTCTATTCTATTCTATTCTATTCTAGTCACAGACAGGAGTCACAAAGTGCTTTACAGTGCAAAAACAATCAAAAACAGTTCAAGTACAGTTAAAAAACAATTTAAAAAAAATGAAAATAAATAAAAAATGCCATAAATACATTAAATGCAGTCAGTAGTGGTGACCTAAAGTCACTTAGGATTAAAATGCCTGCTTAAAGAAGAATGCTTTAACTATTGAGTGGAGATATGGTGTAATAATTATAAATCAAATATTACTTCCGTATTCTTGCTTTAAATAAAGGCAATTTGAATTGTCAATCAAACACAAGTACTTAGCTCCAACAAATTCCCTATTTATAAATCTAAATACTCTTAAACTACACAATCTTGTTGACCTTAATACTCTTATCATACTGTATAAAGCCCATGCCCATATGCTCCTGTACAGTCGACAGGAGATGTTTGAACCAAAGCAAAGTCATTATAATTTAAGGGGAACTGAAAACTTCAAGAAAATTTAAGTGTAGAACAAATTTAAAAATCCAGTGTATCTCTGTTAGAGGGGTTCATCTGTGGAAGAATCTGGATCAAACCTTAAAAAGGTCTTCTTCGATTTGTGTATTTGAAAGGCTGTATAAATTCCATAGTAACAAAATATAAACCATTATCTGAACAAGTTAAAGCCTAGTTATAATACAGAAGAAGTGCATAAAATAATAAATTATTGTGTGTTGTCTATTTGTAATTAACTGACACAGACTATCAACATAAGGAGATATTATTAAGAATTGTATTTGTAGCAAGTATTTAAGTGCATATAAATATTATAGTTTGTGTAAATCTGATTGTGTGAGGTGATTATAAAAGTGTATAGTGAATGGTTTACATGGATGTTTTCGTTATTGTAAAAATGTTAACAAAAAAGTGTGTTAGCAAAGCAAACGAAGATGAATTAATAGATTGTTTTGTAAAAAGGGGGTGGAGTCTATTAGTTACACTTCTTCTCGCAATTTTTCGAGCGCTCCAAATTCTGTTTGTCTGTGTCACATTACTCTTTGTTATTGGATGATTTATGTGTTCAAAATAAAAATTAATTAATCCTTTCAAAAATTAATTAAAAGCAAACCAGTCTGATCGGCTTTTATTCAACCCTGAAATGTCTGCTGATGAGCTGTGAACATGGATGATTTACTGGAATGACTAAGAAAAAAACCAAACCTGTAATGGTCTTTTACCAGTTTTTAAATTGTAGTTTTACATTTACTAAACATTGATCAATATGTTTGGCCCAACAACAATATTAGTAATCAGAGACCAATAACTAATATTAAGAGTGAAATTTTAAGTCATAACGCTTACATTATTGACTTGCCTTTAAGATGACTGTCAAATCAAATAAAGTACAATTTAATATTTTAACTATATTTACTCTCCAGTTTCACATTAAAATGAACAAATAGTAACTTCTCGTTTCTTTGGTGATCAGATAGCACTGACAACAGAACAATAAAATAGCTCGTGTAAAATCATGCCTTTTATCAGACACTGTTTATTGATATTATTAATTAGACATATTTCCACCTTTCTTTTAAAAAACGATTTGTTTTGGGAGCCATAATCTGTTGTGTTTTATTAGAAATTACTAATTTCTCTTGATTGAGTTCATTTGTGTCCTGTCCATGGTGTCAGTTACTTTGGTGTACTGATGCATGTTCACAGCCAATTCCTATGAGTTAAATTGCAACCATACATGTTTAAATGGTGAAACTGGGGGTGGAAATAAATAAACTATGCTTCCTCTCATTCCTTTTTGGGCTACTAGGGTTGTATACTAGTGGTGAATTGCTGTGTATATTTATGTATTATGTATATTGCGTACACATAATGTTGAACAACCAATGTCTTGATGTATATTTCTCTATGCATACTTGCTTGTGTAAATATCTATGTATATGGTGTTTACAGCAAACTCTCCATTATATCTGTGTACACACAATGACATGTATATGAACAGTATTGTATATTGAATTAGTATTGTACATAGAGTGCATAAGCACAGACAAAAAAAATAAATTAAAAATTAGGCTGTATGTGGCTGGTGAACTAAAATGATTTTGACACCCCCGTTAGAAGAATTGAGGTCATCAGTTGTACATTTGACTTCCCCCTGCTGTTGATAGTTTAGAATAGCAACACTACATAAAACCCCTGTAACTAAAGACTGAATGAATGACTGATGCAGCTCACACCTATGACCAGCAGGTGGAGCTGTTTGATCATAACAGTGAATCATCTGCCAACTGACAAATCCTTTCAGTTTGTCATCTCGGTCTAAGGGATGTTAAAACATTTTGATTCTGTATAAATGGAGTCATTAAGGATTTTCATTTATGATCACATTCGCAGGATCATAAACTAATACTTTTTGGGAAAAACAAAACAAAACATGTGAAGTGTGGCTATGTGCGTATTTGACAAAGGTGTTTAATTCAAATGAGGTTTCATTATGTTGTTTAACATTCACTAATATGATCATTTTTAGATTTATTTCTATTTTCATGATGGTCTCCTCTTCTTTTACAAACTATTTTTTCCTTTTGTTTGTACGGATGTAGTTATATTTTAACCAATTCCAACCAAATATCAAACACCATTTCTCAAACTATTAACACCTTGAGGTATATTGTAATGTTTTTCCTTTTGTTTTGTTTTTTTTACCCAGATTGGTGTCAGCGCGGATGATCATCTGAGTTTTCCCGTCTCCCGCCTGTTTAAGGTGAAGAGTTCCTACTCCTTTCTCCTTAAACTCCGAGTCCTTCTTGTAGAACATTTTACACCTAATAGAACAAAACAGATGTCACGTTAAAAAATAGATACATGAAAAAAAGACAGGAAAACTGAACAGAATTCAGATCAATACTGACTTTTCAGAAATTAGAACATAACACACCTGCTCCAGCATTAGTTTATCTTGTGTGAACTGCAATACCGAAAGACTAAAACTACATGAGATTTAAACAGATTGGTTTGGGGGGAGGGGTGGTGTTTGTTTTTCTATGTAATGACAATCTTTATTCCTCCTATATTCTTTGGTAATTTTTCATTGCATATGTTTTGATGGGTAGTAAATAGTGTATTTATTGCATTATAAAGTCTATCATCAATAAATCACATTTAGCCTGGACTAATTATACAATTAATTTATCACTTCTTCTACACAAGAATCCATAAACCAAATGCCACATGGTACATTTAATAGTATACTGTTTATTGCCCTATACTGTCATTCTAATGTCATGCAGTTCTACCGTGGAAGTCTGAAAAGTCTGAGACACAAAATATACATTAGGCTAAAGTATTTTTCAGTTAACCTGTTATTTTTAAATACTATTGAAACACAATAGACCTACTGTGATATAAGCTATATATTAAATGATTCACCTCATCCTGTCCTCTCACTCTCAGAATCCTTGCTGAAAATGAGCGATTTAAGGTTTGCAGTCATTCAGAAGAAACAATTATTCACAAATTTCCTCCGAACAGGCCCACTGATAATGTGACTTACTTCTTAGAGTAGAATGCATCTTCCTCTTTGACCTCTTTGACTTCAGGTTTGGGCGGCTCTTCTGATTCTTCTTCTCCGTTCTCTTCTACAAAGCAAGTAAGGAAAAGAAAATACCACCCACCATGAATAGATCATCACGAGTCATGATATTAACATGTCCAATGACAGAAAAAAGATATTCTGTCACCATTTTGTAACATGATTATAGATAAAATGTCAGCCCTTACAAACATGCAACACAAACAGTACATGACCTGACAACAAAGTACATTTATGTGTCTAATTTAATAATGTAAAAATATTTCAGGCTCTAAACACAGATTCACCGACTACAGTTATATTATGAAAATTACACTGTGAGTAACTTGGGCAGAGTCTTTCAAAATGTTTTTGCTAAAATCCAACTAACACAGGATGTTGTCTTTACTGTTTAGATAAAAATATGAAAATGTATTCTTAAAACAAATTAATTCTAATATACATGACAAACATTGGCGGTTTTGGATCTGAAATATTTTCTACACTCCGTATGATAATCTATTTTTAAGCATTAAAACCAACCTTTGACACAATAAAGCATGAGAATGTGATACTTCTCTGTATGTGATATTAAACTGGATATCCTTGGATTTTGGATAATTGGGTTTATTTAACCCTTTATCTACCTCAGTAAGAAAAACCTAATGAAAACATGTTTTGTTTGCATTTCTTATTCCCTTGGGTGAGTCATTTCTAGATTTGTTTTTAACTCATGATGTGTCAAAAATTTCTTACTAAGTTAATTCTTTCAACATATTCATAATGTGCTACCACTAAATGCTTAATATTTGCAGCAATAAATGAACAGAGGTTTTGATTTTGTAACAAATAATCCATTATTTCATATCGGCTTAAATTTTTCTACGCTGACCATAAAGCGACAAATCAACCATTTGGTTGAGCATGTTTTCAAAATATTACATATCAAATTGAAGTTTTTTTGTGGTATCAAATAATATAATTATGTTCAGGAAGGCCTCTTAGATTATGATATGCCAAAAAAGTATTCGTATTTTTCATATTTTCACCAAAATCAGTCGTAATGTCTGTAGTGATTTTCTTCTTTCTTGGCTCAATTAGGTTCAGATAAGTTAGGTACTCCACTTATTGAAATATAGTGATTAAAAATGTGATAAACCATATGGTTGAGCGAGCAGTTGAAAGGTTAAATATAAGATTCAGACTGGTCTGAGGAAAGTTGGAAGACTCACTTTTTTCCATTTCCTAACATTTTACATATGACATGATAAAGCACAGTAATGAGTTGCAGTGAAACATTTAACAGTGTTGGTTTTATCGAGTGGACAGTCCATGTATGAATCAAGTCTCTGACAATCTAACAGAAGAACAAAAATTTGTAGTAGTCTGGATACCTTCTGAGGTCATAGTTGAAGAGTAAATACTCATATAAACTCATAAAAGACAAATGCATGTTCTGTATGCAAAGACGTGAGCGCCTCATACCTGCAGGCTGAGTGTCCTCGGCTTTCGTCCCGCTGAAGGACAGGACTGGTGCGGAGCTTGGAGTCCCAAACAGGGAGCTCTGGCTGGAGGAGGTGTTGGAGGAGAAAGAGAAGGTAGAAGCTGCAGATTTGGACCCTAAGGAGCCCAGAGCCGAGCTGTCCACCTTCTGACCAAAGTTAAATGTGACGCCGGTCGGTACCACGGTGGCGGTGGTGCTTTTATTCCGGGCCAAGTCCTCCGAATCTTTGCCAAATGAGAACAAAGCTGGGGTTGAGCTGGAGGAAGAAGAAGTAGAAGAAGCAGCAGCAGCAGGAGGAGGAGGAGGTGTGGCGGCTGTGGTTGGCAGCTTCTTCTCCTCAGAGCCTCCGTCTGCAGCTCCGGCCCCGTACTGCCGCTCGATGCTGGCCAGGTGCCGCTCATAATCCCTAAAGATGGGGTTCAGGTCACACAGAGGGTTGTCGTTGACGTGTTTGGTGATCCAGTCCCGCACCGAGCAGTTGAGTGCTGTGAGCTGCCGGCTGTACTCCTTGTTACTGCTGCTGCTGCAGGAGCCGGAGCTTTGAGTCTGACTCGGGGTGGAGCCATTGGTCTGCTTTGTGGTGATGTCAGCAGTGGGTTTGGTGGAGGCGGGGCCATTGAACGTTAAACCTGTAGTAAAGGCAGGGATGTTAGTGACAGCTCATACAGCTGGATGAGGCCCTCCCCCCCTCTATAGGCGCACACACACAAAACCCCCGCTGATTCAGCTCCATTACACTCCAATACCCGAGCAACAAAGGAGCACATTTTCACCTCCATTACCATCAGCGACACAGCAGCTTTATACAATCAGTGGACAGGAAATAATATCAGCTCATAAATACATTGAAACTGAAGCAACAGCTGCTCTGTATGTACACAAGATGATCACTGCCTCTGGCCTTAGTGTCACACCAACTGATGACAGAAAGCAGTGCAGACAGGAAATTCATCAGCTAATAGTTTGATAATACATAATTTTTTCCCCCATTTTTCCATTTATACATATTAGTTATATATAGACAGGTTCCTTTCTCATTTAAACTGATGTGGTACTGATACTTGGTTCCTGGGAACTGGTACCAGTATACAACAGTACCTGTTTTCAGAACTTTTTTGTGCGTATGTGTAGTGATTAAAATCATTTTGTCTATAAATTTAAAAAACAAAACAAACCCTCTCAATATTCTGAATATTTATTTCTAGGGATGTAAGGATATATCCTTAATCGGTTAAAAATCGATACAAATAAGAGGGATTAAAAATCAGTACATCAAAAAAGGGGGATTGACACGCTACTTCAACAATAGGAAGTGTTATCTGTTGTGACTGCTGCTTGTTTTGATACCACGGTCCACAAGTGTCGTGGATTCCGCACCGCACCACTCCTATTCATTTCTATGGGAAGCGTTCTGATGCTTCCGAAAAGCATTGTGGGTAAGCGGTGCATCCAAATCACCGACAAGCAAGAGTCGCAGACTCAGCACCGCCCCTATTCATTTCTATGGGACACATCCAGACTGCAAAGCATTGGGGGTACGATGGGTCCGTGGCGCATGGCGAGTTTTCATCCTGTCTTCTAAAACACATACTGGAGAATACATCACAGAGGTTCTGAAGTCTGCTAAAGCAGAATGGGAGATTGAAAAGACTAATCACGAGATAGCTGTTGTGACCGATAACGCACGGAACAGGGACGTCGCTGTGAAAGAAGCTACTGGAGCTACCCTCGCACAAGCTTATCATCATTAGCCACTGGTTGGAACAAGCAATCTGATTCGAAATATCTATTCGAATCTGTGTTGGAATCCCAATCTGAAATCGGGATTCGAACCATATCGTGAGGTGAGTGTATCCTTACATTCCTAAATAACTAAATAACATAAAACTTGAGAAAACTTGTAAAACGTGTGCATGGGGAGAGGGTAAATTACAAAAACAAATATAACAAAACATTTTTCAAACTAAAATATTACAAACCAAACCACTCCCTCGAGCATGACTTAGCATTTCAGTTTTGTTGTACTTATGGAATGACAGTAAAGACATTCTATTCTTCTGTTTTAAGAACTGTACTGCACATCTTCAGCAGTTCTTTTTCAGGAACACCAACATATCTACTTTTACTGGCAAGAGGCGAGCCCACTGCACACTGACTTTTTGTTTGATGTTACTACTTCTTCCCGATGCTGGCTGGAGGTGAGGAGCAGCCAGCTGCTGCAGGTGCAGTCACGGTGTCTGGTGCAGGACTCATTGCCTGCTCCCCTTGGGCGCTTTCCACTATTGTCCATTCCCCAGCCTTCAGGTGTAGATTATGTTTGGTGTTACCGTGGCTGGCTTTACATGTAGTATTACAGATATTGCAGCAAGCAGTCTGCATCAAGTTTAGCAAAGTGGAGCCACACTTGCTGTTATCGCCAAGCCACCACTGACATAATCACACTCTTGTGCATCCAATGCATCATCACATCAGGCAGACACTACTCCGCTCTCTCCCCGACACTAACAACGGGAGGATGCAATCAAGTACCGAAATGTAGTACCGTTTGACTTTATGTGAATCAATACTCTGTAGTACTGAGGGAATTTGGTCGGTACCAATAAAAGTACCAAATTGGGTACATGTCCCAATTATTTATTTATTTGTGTGTGTGTGTATGTGTGATATATATACACATGTATGTATATGCATGCCCTACTTGTTTTTTCATTTTTCCTTGTTTTTTTTTTATATATAACACCTCCCCCCATTATGCATATATAGAGGTGAGTTTAATACAGCCTCATATAAAATTAGAAAAATAATAATATTAAAACAAACAGAGCTCTGGTATCAAAAGAGTGTCAATATTGGCAGATATCCAAATTCAGGTATCGGGATTAGATGGGAAGTGAAAAAAATGTGGATCGGTGCATCCCTAGTTCCCGTATTGATTAAATTTTAATTATGTAAATGACAGTCTGGGGGACTTTTCCTACAAAGTACAGACTGACATTTTTTTGTGAACATAAATATATCAACATCTACATATTTACCCAACAGCAGACAATTGTGTTATGCCCCTTTTCCACTGCATTGTACCAGCTCGGCCTGGCTTGGCTCTACATGGTTTGCTGCAGCACTGTTGGTCTTCCCCTGCACAATTCATATCAGTTCGGCGTGACTGAGGTGGGCGTGGCTAGTGGAACTCGAACTATTCGGTAGAGTAAATGGTACAACAATGGATGACATGGAGGTTCTGCTGTACTTGTTGCTCAGTCTGTGGCTTTTTGTCACAGAAAAGGGGAAATGAGAGAACCGTAAAGGGACACAAGTGGAGATAAAAAACAGGTGGAAAAAAAAAAAAAAAGTAAAATTTATGAAAGCCAATGTGGAAGTACAAAGCTGAACACCGGCAGATAAAAGCTGATAAGAGATGTCTGATGCCAAGCTAATGCCTATAGATGTGTCATTCAATGGTCTATACAGACCGAGGCATGAGTAAAATGATAGAGAATGATACAGAGGCTATGTGAAGATCTGCTCTGGTATCGCTCATGTCGGTGGATGATGTCTACATTACGTCTTGTGTACGTGTGACGACTCGCCCTCTGACCAATCAGTGACTTAATTGTAGCCAAAAATGTACAAAAAAACTGCGCCTCGTACCAGGCACAAGCTGCAGTGGAAAAACGCAAAAACCAAGTGGAGTTGAACAAAGTCTTGCTGGAAAGGTGGAGTGGAAAAGGGCCATTAGTAAAAAATAATCTGAAAGAAACTGGTCTCTCACCAGCTGTAGCTGTGGATGTTGCAGACGGTGAGAAACCTCCAAATGAAGGAGTGATGCTATTGCCATTGGTCAAGCCACCAAAGCCTTTAAAGCCTCCGCCATTCCCGAACCCAGAAAAAGGTGCTGGTGTTGAGGCTCCACTTGTTGCGGCCGATGTTAAAGAGAAACCTTTAAAGCCTTTGAAAGCTCCACTACCTTCGCCCTGCAGCATGAGTACAAAAGAAAGAAAAAAAGACAAAACAAAATTACACACAAATGTATATTAGTGGGACTTACTGATTCTAAGTTGTACATTTACAGTCATTAAAAAAAATAAATAAATAATAAAGCAAATAAGAATGTGTCCATGAAAGTACAGAAATGCTAATTCCATTTATTGTGGTGTTGACTGATGCACATTTCTGGATTTACCTCTCCCCCAATATTTCGGCGTTTGGCCTTTTTTATTGCTCGATTCTTCAAAACATCTTCACTTGCAACAGAAAATGTCCCAGCCTGATGAAAAGAAAAAGTACAATCATTACTACAAAACCTTATTTTCTAAAGTATCACATTTGTCAAGCATCTATATAGCTGTAATTTTGCATCAGTTTAATTTAAATGAATCTCAGTGGTTCAACTACTCACACAAAACAGCAGTAAGTTGTTCATTAACAGCAAGCAGTTTTAATAATTCATAGACCACACATTGGAAAAATTATCAAAAATGAATGTGTTTTGGATACACACACACAAAACTGAAGTTTCATCATTGTACTATATTTTTCCCAAACCTTATCCTCTGATGTTACCATACTTTTTCAGTTAATGAGCAGCAAAATTAATCCCACAAAACTCCTACACCATCAAAACAGTGCTTTGACAATGTGTTGACTTCAGGACTACAGTGCTTCAAGAATTAAAATGTGTTATAAATTATTAATGTGAATTATTCCTTGACCGACTTTCAAATCTTAAATTCAGGGCAGTAATTTTTGTGACAGTTTCAAAAAACAGAACTACTTTTAGACTGACATTTGGTAAAAACAGTCTCAACTATGGCCAACCAACATTTTTTGAACTACTTGCTGTATAATCAGTGTGTCCGTCTGTCTGTTGCAGCAGGTCAGTGCGTGTGCTGTGATTTTTAGGGCTTTTACTTTGACAACAGCTGTCTGCTGCAGCCGCAGTCATACTGATGGTTCTCAAATGAAAAAAAAAACACACAGGAAGTCTCTTTAAAGATCACTGAGGGACTTATTACCAGAGAACACTTGATCATCCCACATTGTCATTTATTTATCGTACCAGCTTTGCTCAGTTTTGCCCAACTACCTTAAATCTTAGTACTGGATACACCACTCCAATTACACAGAGATTCTTTTAGTGTTACTAGTCATTCCTACCAGATTAGAAACGTGTAAATGGTTCATTGTTTACTTTTAGCTTGCATTTTTCTGAAACTGACCTCTTCTCCTTCTTCCTCCTGATCCCAGTTCCTGTCTGTTAGCTCTTTATCTGCAATCCTCTTCGCCATCCCTCCGCTCTGTTCACAAAAAAGCAAAATCAGTTAGCACAAAACATACCAGCAGTTAAAACAGGGTTACGATTGAGTAACAAAAGGTAGTACTGTTACTAACAACTGCTTTTACAATAACATTTATTTTCTGATCATGCAATTATCAGGAAAAAAATAAAAGCCCTCATCAGGTTGTGCCAATTAGGCAAATAATCATATTTGATAAGCAAATATTTATAAGTTTTTAATGGCAAAAAGAGATAGATTATTAAATCTGATTGGATCTCAATAATGAGAAGTATTTATTGGAGAAATTGGCTCTTCTTATTTTATGACACCTCTTAGGCTGAATGATTACTTGATTGACTCAAAGAAAACACTACTGGTAGTCTGATAATATATGTAACTTAACTGGAGCCCTGGTGCCACTATTTGTTTCAGTGAGTGTATTAATGTTGGTCACTTCAAATTACATCCTGTACTTCCACATCTATAATAATAATTATTGTATAATTAGAAGTAGGCAATATACATCGCCTTTGATAGTCTTGTAAATATTGCTTTGACAATATGCAATTTTACATTATTGAGTATTTATAACAAATAGATGGTGCATAGACAGTAAAAAAGAGGTGTATCAAAGTCCTCATTCTCCTAATGTGTGCCTCAGAGGCCGATCAGTGAACAGGGTTCAGTCTTCTGGTGACTCGTTCGGATGTTACCTCTTCCCCGCATCATCAATTAACATTTTCCATCAATCCATCTTTGTACTGTTATACTGTCGTTAGCGCTGTTGTGGATTATTTGAATTACTTTCCTTAATCCGAAAACAGAGAAGCAGCTTTTCTGGAAAAAGGATTGTAAAGTTTTGAACTGGAATCCCGATATCCCATAGTAACATAGACAGGACCATTCACTTTGAATGAGAGACAATTCAAGGTATGTTGAACCTTCAGAAGAACTGTTTAGAAACCACTACGGAGAACGAGGAGGTGAGGGAGACGGACAAGGGAAATGGAGACAAGGGTAGGACACGAAGACGAGGGAGACAGTGGGGACTGTGTGGAGACGGAGGGATGTTCAGCACAGGTGACAAGTTGTACTGCCACAGGACTTCACTCCAGCCCAATGCTGTAGACAGACCGGTGTTTTTGGCTCTTGATATGGAGGCTGGTGCACACCTAAAAGTCTACAAGGGACAGGTGAGTAGGAGCATGAGGTACAAATGTAGTAGAAAAAAGGTATCCCACACACTGTCCATTCAACTTGCAAAAAACTAATCCAGGAAAGCAATGTTTCGATCCACTTGACCTTTTTCAAGCAAAGATACCTTCTCTTTGCCTGAAAAAGGTCAAGTGGACCGAAATATTGCTTTTCTGTATTAAAGTTTTTTGCAAGTTGAATGGACAGTGTGTGGGATACCTTTTTTCTTCTACTTTTGTGGCTCGTATCTTGAAATAAATAACCTGCACTTGTCAACAGTTGGCCTACATTTCTTTCATCAGTTCTAGCCAAATTTGTATGCCAGTGTGCGGTGTAGTGACAATGCTTGGTAATGTTTGTCTATTTGATTTAAAATATTTAATTAGATTTACATTTTGATGTCATCTTAATTTAAGGATATTTGTTTACAATTTTTTTTATTTATTTTTGTACAAAAGCTTGACTAAGATACTATTGATCAAATCTGATTTGGCAGATTCTCCTGTGATTTATGTACAGCCTAGAGATAGGTTAAGAGGGTCATCGTTAAATATGGACATAGAATATTGTTGGGGGTTTTGCAGAAGGCCATAATACATGTTTGGGTACAAGTTTTGCAGAAGCACTTAAAAAACACTGTATCTATCCATAGATTTCCTGGTAATCAAGTAGTTACAGTATTTTTTTGCAAAATAAAAAAACAAAATAATTATATTTTAAAAGATAGGGTCAGATTATCGTTATCAGACAATTTTTAAAAAATTATCAAGGTTTTTTTTTTTTTTTTTTTGGCCCATATCGCCCACTCCTGTGTATGCTAGATTTAGGCACATTTTAACTGATAATTCATCTGTACGTTAAGTCCATTTACAGGCACATCTTTCAGTGAAAAGTAGTATTTTCCCAAGTATTTATAGTTGCAAAAGCGTATGACTGTCGTATTACATGTGTGACTGATTCATCAGGCACCATCAGTTAACCTGAGGACATTCTGGATTATGAACCACAGCCGGATATTAAGGATTTTTGCCGCCTTTAGCTGAATGTGGTTATCAGTGATTTTAATAACTCCATCCATTATTAGTCCAGTTCACGTTAAACTGGAACAGAGGTGGAGAAAAGCGACCGGTACCCTATGGCATTAATGAAGTTACAAAAGCTCATTTCCCGGCAATCACCACGAATGTGAAACCCAAACTAACAATATCAGTTACTTAACTCGGTAAGGATAAATTATGTTTCCGATTGATTCACAACCACTTAAGTAGATACTTCACTTTCATTTTACACACTAAATCCCCCTGATGGCGTGTTCATTCAGAGAATATCCAACATCCGACGGTTAGCTTGTGGGCTAACGGCAGGTTCACACTAGGCATTAAAGCTAAACGGGCCTTCTATCATGTTAGCGGCTCCGCGTTAAAAAAGGATGGTGTTAGGTTAGCAACTCCTGCGCACCGGTTTGTTTTTTATTCAGCTTACAGTTCACGTACCTTCTCCGGAAAATATATCCCAAGTTTGGCTTCTTACTGATTATCTGATCGGAAGATTCTTGCAAGTAAACGCTAGCTATACACCTTCACAGGTAAATCCACTGTATTTTGAACAAGCCTTCCTCACACCGCCATTTTACATAGAAGCATATCCGCATGTTCCCGCGGCCAACCTTCTCGCCCATGCGCACAAAACCATATCCGCTTGGGATTTGTAGTCCGAAGTCACTAGCTTGCTAGAGGAGACGTTTGTGCAGATATTTCTGTATCGATACACTTTGTAGTTTGTTGTTGCACTAATCTTAAAAACGTTTTTAGAAGCATATCCTACATCAGTGGTAATATGGGGTAGTTTATTTCATTCAGAAGTTTTTTTTTGACTTATGTTAATTATTTTTATCGACATTTAATAAATAATTTCTTGCTTTAGACAAGGTTTAGGCTACTTTAATCAGGGAAAAATAAGTTGGGGTTTTTTTTTCAGTTGAGGAAAATCCACATTTAAATAACAAAAAATCACAATTGTTGGAATAAAAAAAACTGCCTGACTTCATTCATTCATTCACTCATTCATTCCTTTATTCATTTATTCACGCATCCATTTTCTAATTAGCTTAAGTCTAGAGAGGGTTGTAAGTTTTTTTCCTCTTTTTAAAAATATTTCAAATTCCTAGACACATCTACTTCACTTTCCTCTGTTTTTGTTGAAAAATCTGGAGTTAATAAGTTTAGTATAGTTTATTTCGAGTTTATGCACTCCATGTACAGTGGTACAATGTTCAATACTGTTCATGTACATTTCATACCTGTGTACTCAGACATACATGGAAGGATTGGCAACAAAGAAAAGAAAAAAGATGAGAATGCCATATGCACAAAGTATACATAACAAGAACCATACATGAAGAGTCTACATATAGAGTTATACATCCAGAACAATACATAAAGAATGTGCATATGAAAGCATACGCTCAAAAAAACTAGTAGACTTGTAGCTCGTGCATATAAAACTATACATTGTGAACTTTACAAATGCACATACATATCGCCATTACATTGCAGAACATTGTGTGTACACAGTATGTATAACACATCATTCTACCATACGAGTCCCCACCAGTATACCACCCCTGAAGAACAAAAGCCAGAAAGGTTAATAGTGAGAGTTAATAAGTGAGAATGTGTCAACAAAAGCAAGTTTATCTGCTCCTCACCAGGCATCTCCTACTTTAAGGAAAGACTTCAAGTTTAAAGGATAGAGGGTACACTTGTCATGCTTTGATTTAACATGCTTTCACACCCCCTTTTCCTTCAGCTAAATGGTGATTTTGGGATTTGCTGGCCAATCTGTTTGAGCTTTTTCTCTGTTTTTCCACCAGTGCAGTAGGGCTAGAGAAAAAGAAAATCAGATGCCTGCAGAGACTCCAGGGATTGGGGGTAAAATGGTGCAGAGTTGGGCAGCAGATGGCTCGTCTCCAAGCTTTCAGGATCCCAATCGGCCTTGCCAAATAGGAACAGGTGCTGGAGAAAGTAGGAAGTGAGCTGTGGGCCCTAGTGGCAGCAGGAGACCCTTGACCAGCTGGCGAGGAGAAAATGGAAAGACTTGGCAGTAGAAAAAAGAGAAAACCTGTTTAATGTGGAATTAAGGAACAGGCTATCCAACATGTGAGGCAGGGGTTCTTTAAAGCCTTTTAAACAAAAATAGAGTGCTTACACAGGAGACTGACTCATAGGAGCTTCTTTAAATGCTGATAGCAAATCCTGCTATTTCATTCCTCATATTTGACCATTTTATGTCCAAAAAGTTTCCAAAAAGACTGTGAAATTATATTTTTACCAGCAGATTTTTTTTTTTTGTTTTATCAAGCGCCTAAGTTTATAACAGATGGATCAAATCTGAAGTTTACTCTGCACAAATTAAAGATAAACAAATAGCCAGCCAGAGAAACAAGACATGGAGAGGATCTTAATATATGCCTACACAATAATCACATAAAAATGTTTTAAACAGGTAAAGATAAAAAATTTTTTACAGCATTTTTTAAAAACTGTGATGTCATTATTAAGACTGACATTTAATAAAGCTACCACTAAGTTACCGACAGCACTAAAAATGTAATTGTATTTTTTTACACAATCAAACTAGAAAAACTGTATTTGTGGTTTCTTTTTTATGTTTTGTATCATTATAAGCTAACTTCTTAGTCACAATAGATTGTCACTAGTGCTATGTATCTAAAATTTTACTTCTAAATCAAATAAAGATACAGATACATACATCAACTTCATTTATCTCCAAGGATAATTAATTTGCTATTGTCATCACATTTAACAAGACACGCTCATACCTACACAATAGAATGGGTCTATTTCCAATCACTTCCAAGATGATATATATGCACAAAATTTGGGGCCACAAAATAGCACCGGCAATATGTCAAAAATAAAAAACGTCATAACTTCATATTTTGGTAGCAAAGAATTATAAAAGAACTTTCTCTTAGCTTAAGGCACAAAACATCTTTTGTTAGAGTTTGTAAAAGTCTGTGATTTGGGCAAAAATATGAAAGGTATGTGGGAATCACTGTGATATCAACTAGGTTTACGCACAAAAAATACACTGCCTGGCCAAAGAAAAAAAAAGTTGGGATTTAATTAAGCAAATAGGTACAAGTCTCCTATTGGATAATTACTGCATGGGTGATTATCTTTCAGCTGGCAACAAGTTATTTAACCCCAGCTGATGCAGTGGGTAACTTCTCATTTCTTAAACAACCATGGTGAAAGACGCATCTTGTGGTCATGAAAAAGATGTTTGTAAGGAGTATAAAGTACAGATATTTATGCAAAAATGTAGGGAGTAAAAGAAAAAGTTGCCACAAGATTAAATATTCAAGTAAACTACAGATACATAAAAAAAATCTACTTATGTACAGTAATGAAGTATTTATACTTTGTTACTTCCCACCTCTGGCAATAACAATAATTACCTCTCCCAATAGGTTATGTTTTTGCCGGCGTTTGTCTGTCTGTCTGTCTGTTTGTTTCTCTCTCTCTGTTAGCAACTTTACGCAAAAGCTGCTGGACAGATTTAGATGAAATTTTCAGGACGATGGAAATGACACAAGAAACAATCGATTAGATTTTGGAAGTGATCCAGATCGCCGCCTGGATCCAGGATTTTTTTAAAGGATTCTTGGGAAATAGGACCATTTTCAGCATTTGTGCATATAACTCCACAAAAAAATATAAATAAATAAACTAGTCAGGGCACGTGGGAAAAAAATACAGGACAAGTTTCCAACAGGTTCTACAAGACATCAAAGACTGATTAGGATATGGAATCATTCCAGATACTATGATCCAGAATATGAAAAAATAGGGGACCTTTGGAATTTTTATCATAGGAAGAGAGAAAAAAAAAGAAATAAACAGAAAAGCAAAAAAAAATGAAAAATGACAGTCTGCATCTCTTTGTACATATGTTGTTGTTGTATATGTTATGTTTGCTGTAAATATATATACAAATAAATGTAGGGTTATTACTTTGGTGTGAGTCACAATATGGGGGCAACTATCGTGCTTGGCGGAGGTCTGCGCTCTCCGAATGCTTTTCTAGTTTGTGATATTTCTCATTCACCTAAAGTTTCAACTGATATTCAGTTTCTCTGATGAATTTTCTTTAACAATGTTAAAATGAGCCAATTGTTTGTATGCTGACTCAATTATTTATAATTTAAGACAAATACTGTACTCCCAGAGGTGGGAAGTAACAAAGTATAAGTACTTCATTACTGTACTTGGGTATTTTAGGTATCTGTACTTAAGTATTTATCTTTCTGGAAACTTTTGACTTTTATTTCTTACATCTTTACATAAATATCTGTACTTTATACTCCTTACATTCTCAGAATAAACTTGTTACTTTTTCAAACTAAACTGATGTGACAGTACATAAAATATGTTGCTTCATTCACTGTGGAATTAGAAAATGGAAACTTCTATGATTTTTTCTGGTTAAATAAGTATTGTTTCATTCATGGCAAAGAAAAAAAGTTTTACTTTTTAATTTTTGTATTTATTACAATTGTGAAGTTATACTTTATTTAGTGTATTTTTTCAAACAAGTAGCTGTACTCTGTCTTAAGTACAGAATATGAGTACTTTTGCCACCCCTGCATAAATATGACTCACAATAACAGGTCTGACGGTACAATCACTGCTAGACAGAGGTGGGACCTTTCTGTGTGGAGTTTGCATGTTCTCCCCGTGTCTGTGTGGGTTTTCTCCAGGTACTCTGGTTTCCTCCCACCATCCAAACACATGCACTGATAAGTTAATTGGTTAATCTAAAT
>JAPTGZ010000005.1:16625494-16641680 GCA_029814645.1 Fowleria isostigma | reverse complement strand
CATGTATGTGAAATTGCCACTGTACCTGGAGTGCATGAGCTCGAAACGAAATAAATGAAATGAAAATGAAATGAAATATATTTGAGTTCACATAATAAGATTTATAATACAGTGTATGTGGGTGTTATGTTATTTCTGTTATTGTGAACTGAAACAACATTATACATAGAGTGCACAAGCTCGAAATAAACCAACAAATGACATAAACATGATGTTTTATCTTACATTTTTGCTTTTCGTCATTCAAGACTTTAAAGTTTTTGTTGAACCTTTCTTAAATTAAGGCCAGACACTCTAAGTGAATAGGGTAGAATTTTAAAATAACAAATATCACATGTAACTTCCTCAGCGGATTACTTACACAAATCTGAAAAAAAAAAAAAAAAAAAAAAATTGTTGCAAGTTTTTAAAATTTGTATGTTTATTATGCAAATTATGCATTACCTTGTTAAATATGCAAGATTTTGCATATATTTTCAGTAGATAAATCTGAATATATGACAAAGCCAGGTGCAAAGTTTTGGTTTTTTTTTTTTCATTTTGTTTAGACGAAACATAGAAAAGAAATTGCAGAAGGATTTCAGGATATCTGCTCTCATTACCTAGGAAATCAAAATATACTTTCCATTGCCTTAAAAAAAAAAAAAAAAATCACCATAGTTTTAAAAAATAAAATGCCACATAAATCAGGCCAGGAATGATTTATTTACAATTCCCTCTGTAACTATCTTCTGAAAACTGTTAAGTGTATAAGTATATAGTTTGGTATACCGGTCATGACAGACTTCAGTAAACGGAAGAAATTCGACATGCCATGTTGAAATGCTAACGTCTTAATAAATTTGGGAGACACTTCCTGCTGCAAGTAAACAGACTGTAATAAAATAAACCCCTTAATGTATATTTTCAATGTTTTCCTTAAGAATACACGTTGAAGGAGTAAACAGTTCAAAATCTCAAAACTGACCACTACATAAAAAAAAAAATCAATGTTTTTGCCTGCCATGTCTCTGACCTTAATGATGAAAATAATCATTTTAGGTGTAAATGCCCCAGTAAATGTGAGTTAATGGAAACCCAGTATTTTATTAGGCTCTTTATTGACAATCACCTGCAAGTAAAACAAACTTCAGACTAAATGTAATACAGTATAATGACCAATAACATTAGAAATAAATGAAAAATTTAGGAAACTAGGGTTGTGGGGCTATTCATTTTTTTATATCCTGACTGTGTGGCCCTGAAAACACAAGCAGAGACACCAAAATGGACCCATTCAGGATGAGGGTAGCTTAAAAACTCAGAGCAGCTCGGAATGGAAAGCCACCACAGAGAGGACTTCAAGAGTTTCACCGCTGAGCCGTGAAATGAAAAGTAGCAGCTGATGTAGCAGCAGACCTGGCCGGGGTGGGGGAGGGTTACAGCGGGCAGGCAGGCAGGAGGGGAGAACTGAGGAGGAGGAGGAGGAGGAAGGGGGGGTAGGGAGTATTGTGTGAGAGGGCCACTCTGTCAACGCTGCAAGCTGCCCTCAAAGTACAACTTTACTTTGGTTTAAGTCGATTAATTGGCTGTATTTATGAATGGTGGTGTTGGGGAAACCTCGCCTGGACTCACTAGTTGTATTAATAAACACACTGGGGACTGGTTCATGGCTGCTAGACTCGCCTACATGAATAAATACTTCCATTGCAACGTCGACGGAACTGTAATGTTTATGAATCCTGCCTCTGTCCATGGTGCTACTTTCAATATCACTAGCCGAAAAACGACGACTTTTATTCAACTTTCGAAAAACAAACACGAATTTCACCACCGTTTTGATCTCACAGCTGTTCAATGCCGCGCTTAGAAGTGTGGTGAAGTTGTTGCCTGTCGACTTAGCAATAAAATCAGACACTAACTGCCATTTCTGCTTCACATCAACTCTCCGATCACATACTGCTGCGTAAAACCCCGCCCCCGTGAAAGCATTGTCCTCCGGTGATTGGCTGTTAATCCCCGTCACTCAGCCAGAATCACCTTCATGCGCAACTCCTCATTGGTTCACTCCCGCTCGCCTCCCCGTTTTGTCCTCGCGCACTGAAATATCACATTGGACCAATGGCGGCTCGATTTGGGAGTCCAGGGGGCGGGAGGAGAAGGAGGAGGAGGAGGTGGCAGGGGGTCAGGCTGACAGAAATGGGGGAAAAGAGGCAGTGTTTCAGAGTACAAACTACCACAGTTGGCCTCTTTTTGTCTAAAGAGGCAAAAACACACATCTGAGCGGGTGTGACTGGACATATTTGTCTGTGTTTGAATCCAGTCTGTTTTCTTATCCTCCACATTCTCCTTTTCTGCCTCTTTGAGTTGTGCTTGTAATAGAGCTGTTGTTGATGCTGCCATTTTTGCTCCTCATTTCTCATGTTGGAATATAGAGTCCATGTTTTTATTTTTCTTACAAAAAAAAAATAAATAAAAATTCTATGTTCAATCTGGAACCCATATTTAAGTTTCTAACCTTAATGAAAATGTGAATGAAAAAGTGAAAACAACAAAGTCATTACCATAAGACATGTTAAGGCCTATAACACCTCCCATATTAGGTCAATAATAGACTATGGTTTCATCACCTTTTTTTTTTCTTTGTTTTTAACAGTACAATGTTTATGTCCTATAATGCCCATATTACATTTAGCAACTCATGTTTTTCCCACATTTAAGTTAGGGAATTTTTATAAATACTTCAACATTGACTTTCAAGATATGATGATTTTATGCAATCAGAGGATAACAAACCATGATATGTGAAGAAGAATGAAAAAAACCTGAGTAAGCATTCTGAGAAAATGTAAGTGCTCCATGTTACATTCAGTATCAGTAGCACAAAAGACAATTTTGCCACTGGTAAAAAACTTGATAAAAACTAAATAACATATCAAACACATAGTTAAACAAGGACTAGATGATGGAAGTTAGAAAAATAAATAAATAGAACATAACATAAAAAATGTTTCAAATTTGCAATGGGTATCAAAACATCAGTGGTGACACACCAGATATTTGAAATGAACACTGCCCTATCTGCACAAATCACATGACACTAACTACAGTATGATGCTATGATGTTAATTTTGCCAATAAACATACTGCTTTATGTAAATATATCCCTTTGGTAATACTAATATTGTGTTTGGATATTGCTTAATCAATGTTTACAAGACAGAACAACAAAAATGATTCCAGCTGTTTAAACTTGTAAAACACTAATAAGATACAGACAGGATTATACATACATATATATAGTCATAATATATAAGTTTTTATATATAAGTATGACAGAAAGGTTTGAAAAATTCCCATATACAGTACAATGAAAGTTATGATTGGTTTATTTCAAGCTTGTGTATTCTATGTAGAGTTGTTTCAATTCACAATAACAGAAATAACATAACATCCACATATTATCATTACGTGTACACAAATATATACAATCATTTGCTATTAATATACACCGCTAGTAGCCCAAAAGGGAGTGTGAAGAAGTGAAACTTATTTAATCCTTCCCTCAGTTTCACTTTTAAACTTGTAAAGTTGCAGTTATATCAGATAATTTAATTGTAAACATGCAATAGTAAATAATGTTAATGAATGAAGTCAAAAACAAAAGAAAAAACCATGACAAACAAAACATACATATAAAACTCCGATATATACTGCTTATATATCAATGTAAATAACAATATGTTGATAGATTAACAAATAATGTTATAAAAGACTAATATCCTTTCATTTGAATTTGAATTTATTCTGCTAGTCAATAACTGCACAGCCTCTGTGATTGTTGTCACTACAGGTGACTTTTATCAGAAATACACCACACTGTTCAAGTAGTTGTGGCTCCCCCGGCCCACTGCGCATGCTCACACTGTGGGGGGGTTCTGTGCTCTCTGCTCCATCCGGGAACTTCAGAATTACCATTGACAGCCGAAGCGCAACTTTTCCCCAGGCAAAGTGAAATCAAGCCGCGGACTCGGACAAAATATAGTCCCCGTTTTTCAACTTAAAATTATCGAAAGAAAAGCTAGCTTGCGTTCCCGTCGGACCCCTCGACATTTGGCCGTAATTTGGAAAGGACACGGCCGGGGTCTGAGCTCTTTCCGCCGGGTTTAGATCACTTTTTAAGACGGGCGGAAAGTGGGTGATGAGTCCTAGCTTGTAAAGAAGCGAGAACTTGCTTTGCAGCCCGAGTAGTTCTTCTTTCAATTGTTATTGTCGCTTTAAAAAATCTTTAATTCACTTAAACTTCGTCTCGGCCGCGTCGAAAGTGGGAGAAAAGTGCTTTTCCAGTCGGAACATGGAACTACAAGGCCTACAAGAGGCGTTGAAAGTAGAAATCCAATGTCATCAGGTAAATGAAACATCGTGTTATTCTAGCCTTATGTGTGTTATGAGCAAGTGAGAGCAGCTGGGGGAAATCTGAAGGGATGAGAGGTTAACACTCCGAGGGAACAACTATGCGACATGTCGCTTAAAATGTCTGGCGCCGACACAGCCGTCCACTTCCAAGTCTGATCAAGTGTACTTTTCGCAGTACTTTGACTAATAGTCGTGAGTGTGTTTTTTTTTTTTTTTCTCCGAGCAACAAGAATTTGGAGTAATAATGCGGTGGTGCTGTGTGGCGATCAGGACGCGACCTGAATATTTATGAGGTGCAAGAAACTGAGTCGCTGTGGCTATCATCACCGCTTTGTTCCTCCCTTATATACTAACTTGAGACACTTTTATAATTCCCATTTCGCTCCTCCATCGTTTACAAACTAGTTGCACAGATGAAGCAAGAACCACAGGTAAATGTTGTATATTTCCTGAAAGCTTGGGAGCTACGATCGGGGCAACCGAATTGGGGAGTGTTGCGAGAAACTTTATCAGCATAAATCTCATCTCTCTTTTTGGGTTGACCATCACTAGCTTACCATCGAGCCTGTGTTTTTTATTTTATTTTATTTTTTTTACTGCTTTGGCTACTACCCTCATCGTGACTTTGCTGAAAAAAAAAAAATCCCGGTGATATGTGCTGTGAAGTTTCATTGTTGTGATAAAAAAAATGGTCATTTACACTGGCATTGCCTTGTTTATTTGTAGGATGGAGAGCTTAAAAGACAACTGCACGACAGGCCAACAAGAATAACAGCCCTAAGCGATAAACAAGTAAGCACCAATATGTTTCGTGTGTTAGGCTTTGGGGGGTTTGTTTTTGCCATCTCTGTGTCTATTGTCAAAGCTTTTCCTCCGACACAACTCGTCATAACAACATGGTGGAATCAAAAGTGTACTGTTGGGATCTTTTATTATGTTTCGTCGCCTTTGTGTGTGTACATAAACCGTCGGGCTTCTTCTCTCGGCTCTGAAAGTTGTGTAATGTTGAAAAATTTTAGCGTCCATTTTGAGTAGGTCGACATGTTTCTGGAGAGTAACGGTAGGCTAATAGGAAAAAAAAAAAAGAGCAGCTTAGCCAAACTATCCGGGCTTAGACTTTTGCTAACATCACCGTTGAAGTTGCATAGGTCAAACTAGGTGTTAATACGTCCCCTTAGTTGGCTTTTTTGGGTGTCTACAGCGTTAACACAGTGGTTTTGTTACTTTATACTTAGTCTGGTGGTATTATTTCTTCGTGGTCACGTGTCCGCATCGGAGGCATTTGATTGGCCCACGATTACACTTTCACTTTTTTACTATCTTACAGCTAGCAAACGGTGTCCTATATTAACTTTGAGAAGCAGAGTAGTTTCGAAGCTAAGATGCCGGGATGGATGCTGGGATGGATGGATGGATGGAGGCTGAGCGCGGTCTGTGTGTTTCAGCACCTCGGTCAGCTCCTCCGGTTCTCCTGCACCGCCCCGCCGGTCGGTCCCAGCCCCGACAGCAGCGCACACAACTTCGCCACATTAGCAAAGAAGATTTCTAGGTCGATATTTTTTCAGCCTCTCTCTGTCGTGTGCGTGTGTGTGTGTGTGTGTTTTTTCCTTAATTGTTGGGAGGCTTGTTTTCCTTTCGCCTGTCTTTGATCGATCCCGTTTCCCGTGGAATGCAGTTTCTAAAGCACCTTCATTTGTTGCAGTTACAGATAAAGCTATTAAACTTGCTGTAGCCACAATAACACTCCATCAGCCGCAAGATCTCTTTTGTAAATCCAGGGTGTTTTTTTTTTTTGTTTTTTTTTTTTTTAGTAACGATGTTGCCCTGAATCCTTGTTGTTTGTGTTGTAGTGTTTTACCCCCCATCCTTCTTCTTTCAGTTTGATAGTGGAAGCTTCCATTTTGAGAGAGAAGGGGGTGGTTTCTTCCCCCCTCTAACATGGAGAGGAAAAAAGTCTGCAGAGTTTCGTGCAGGAGGAGGAGGAGGAGGAGGAGGAGGGGGGGATGGGCCCCATTCATGCCTAACATTACCATTTTGATTGCTTTGATGCTGTTTTTGGTTGGAAGGGGGGCGGGGGGAGGGGTGCCAGAGAAGAGAGAGACAGAAAGCCCAGTCAGCACTGCACGGCGATGTTTTTAATCACTACTCACTACTGATTTCCTTTCTTTTTTAGTAGCAAAATGTGACCTTTACTTTTCCTCTGCATATATATGAACTGCTTTCTCCTTAAAGCAAATTAATCCCACCTTATACACACACAGGTCGGCACTAAAATAGAGGAATGATTTAATGATAATCCAAGCTAAAAGTAAGCACACTTAGAGGCTGTGTCAACATTTAAATGGCCCTGAAATCAACTTTCAGCCGCAGCAGAAAGTGAGGATCCCTCAGTTGGAAGCAGGAATAATTAACTACTTGAGTGTTTATGATTACATGTGTGAATATTTCCCTCCAGCAAGAATAAAGCCTGGAGGTCATTTCATGGTCACAGTGTGAGCAGGCCTGAGGCTGACAGGCCTGTATGTGGAAGTTTTATTTCCTTGAACTCTGGAAACGGGAATGAAAGCGTCTAATAATCAGCAGGAGGATTCAGTTCGGAGTAGAGCTCTGAATATGGAGCGCAGTCTGTCTTCTGCGTCCATGTTGTGAGTAAGAACACGTTTAAATAACAGCCTGTTTGTCTCCAGAAAACAGCCAGCGTTTATCAGAGGAGGCAAACAGGCTGCTTTCTGGACTTGATGGATAGATGTGAATGCAAAATGAAGAATGATTACAAAATAAAAATGAGTGGCTGTAAAACTGAAAAACAAACGGGGATGCATTTGTGAATTTTTCTTCTTCGTGTCATTCAGATTCAGAATCAAGGTCTGTCGTATAAAAACTCCATCAACCACCTTTATCCTTGATCGCTGTCTTTTGGCCCTTGAAGAAGAATGGATTCATTGATTCTTTTCTATTCTGCTCCACTTGCTCTGTGTTGCATCATGGCACCAGTTTACACTGACTTGTAAGGTACAGAGAAGTTGGTTGTTTTTAGTTCTTTTACTCTGCAGTTCTGCTCCATTTATTATTTTGCTGTGGGTTTTTATTTATCTTTTAAAGGATCATTGATCAGAGTGTTTGCAGCTTTTGGGGTAAAAGAAGCTTTAAGTAGATTTATCTGAACTTGGCAGTTTGAGCCGTGCTACTCGAGTCCAAGGCTATGTCCAGACAACAACGCTCGTGGTATTTTCCTTTTTCAGATTCTAAAAGTTTCGCATCCATACACGTATTGTTTCAAGAAATATCTACATCCAGATGGGCATGGGAAAACTGGATTAAAAAACTGGATTGAAATGGTGTAATGCGTATGCCACACCTACACAGTCTAACAGGTGCCAAGTAAACCAATCACGGATTAGACGGATGTGATGGTTTTGTCAAAAAAATGTAAGAAATCTGTAATTCAATCATTATTTTTGAATAAAACAACTGACAGCAGTTATAAAAACATTTGTGATAGGTATTTTCCAACATTTAATTTACTAATCATGTAGATGTTCATAGAAATTTAGAGTAAAGTTGAGGATTATTATATCAAAAATGGAAAAAATTGAGGAAAAAGTGTCTTTTCCAGTTGGATCTCATCAACTGAACATAAACCCAGTGTGTCCATCTACTGTCATCGATCCAACTCCTGATTGAATCAATGTTGTAGAAGCTAACTGTGTTTCCATGGAAACTACAGAGCCTCTGAATGTCCAAATGTGTCATATCTGATGACGATGAAAAGATGCTGCATTTTACACCAATTATTTACATGGATTAGTGGATAAAGCAGAGATTAAACAGTTTGTATCAGTACATGATAGATGGTGGATGTTTGGGTCTTTATGGGTTAAAAAAGGTTAAATCTAGAGAAAACTTCTTTTGTAAACTGACACAAAAGTAGCGCTGGGTCTTTATGGGTCAAACTATGGCCACAGCTTGTTGACTGGACATATTTTCAAAGGTAACATCTATAATCCTAGATACACTACTTTCATCCACGCATTACTTACACTTTATTGATGACTTTATTTTTATTCCTGTTGGTACCTGTGAACAACCGTAAAGTAGAAATATAGGATTTACTTGGCTGCAGAGGTGTTTGAGGGCAGTGAGACATTTTAGTCAGAGTAGAATAGATGTTGGCCAGCAGCTGCTTTTGTGTGGATGTTTTTGACAATTTCTGCTTCCTGACTGGGGTAATTTCCTCGTGACTGCTCCTTTTATTCAAAGATGTGAAGGAAAAAAGGCAGATTTCCAGAGTGTTCATAATTTGAAACTAAACAGTTTTAATGAGCTTTTTTTTTTTTTTATGAGAAATGGTGTGTTTATGGATGGTTGGATATCCAGGACTTCTGCTTAAAGGTCATGACAAACACACAGTATTCTAAATCCTACTCCTTACTGATGAATCCACATTATGGAGGAATGTTGTACCAGTTTGTGTCAATGAAATGAAACATACAAACGTCTTAGAGCTCAGTTTAATAAAACTGCTGGAAAAAAAAAAAAAAAGCGAAACACGTTGTCAAGTCATGTGGGAGATGGTGCAGTTTATAGTTTGCTATTGTGATATTCTTGTTGAAATGTTGAGCTTTGTCTTTGATCATTTCCAGGATTTCTATGTCGAGCTGCACAAAAGAAGTAACTTGCTGTGCTGGATTCATTTAGCTGCCTATACAGGGACAATGTCTGACAAAACTGGAGCTTTGTAAGGAACAGGGTTCAGT
This sequence comes from Fowleria isostigma, assembly GCA_029814645.1. NCBI lineage: Eukaryota > Metazoa > Chordata > Actinopteri > Kurtiformes > Apogonidae > Fowleria > Fowleria isostigma. Next base: position 16,632,528 of record JAPTGZ010000005.1, on the reverse strand, counting down.
CTCACTTCAGGCAGTGTAGTTACAGCCACAACAAAACATTCAGAGTATGTTTGATCAATCATAATGACTGGGATCATAATGTTTACAATGAAGGGAAATTCAAATAAACGACTGCTGAAGTTGAAGTGGTGTGAATGTTACCAAATTTGTGCAAAAATAATTAAACTTGATGCAACATATAAGGATAAACGCCTGAAACAAGAACTGTAATTTATAGACTAATAGGTGTTGGTGTTAATCAATATTAACAACAAAGATAATTTTAAAACATGAGATTAAAAACAGATAAAGACAAAATATCAGGACAAAAAAGGAGAATAAAGTGAAAAGAAAGTTATTTGCTTTTAACGATAACATACAGAAACTATATAAAAAAAATAAATTATTAAACAAGAAAATTATTTGTGTTTTTACTTCTTTCCCCCTGGCCATATGTGAACTAGCTTATTAATAAACAGTACAATAAACAGTGATGGTAGCTTGTTGCTGAGGAGTCACCCTATGCATAATTATTAAGAGATATGCAAGTAAACATATGAAATAGTCACTCGTCATTTTTTTTTTTGTCTGTATATGTGAAGCGGTTTTGCTAATCTTTCAGTTTCTGGTTTAAGTAGACTAAAGTGCTAGTGCACAAAGCAAATTAAAGAGCTAAATTTTTGGTGTCTGATATATTTTTTGAGGAGTGTAGAGTTAATTCTACTCTGAATCAAGTTAACGTTCAACACTCTGTTGACAGTTAGTGTAAATACCAAGTGTCATGATGGAGTGTTTTCAAATGGACATTTCAAGTGTCATTACAATGATTTTAACACTGCTTCGTCAACTCTGTAATTCTGAACTCGGCTGGGACACTGACAGTGTTAAGTCACCCCGACCCCATCTCCTCCCATGCCAGAATCTCCAGAGGTGTGTTTGCTGCATTGCATTGTGGGTATTGGGCATGTTGTCTGTTTATGGTCTATGTTTATGTGCAAGGGTTCAGCAGGGTTGTGGCATTGGTGTTAATTTGGGATTAATATGTGTATGGTCATGTTTATTGGCCTTCATGTGTGTGTTTTTGTTTTTTTTTTAAATTTTTGTTGAGGTGTACCATGAGTGAAAACATAGGACCAACAATGCCATATCTGTTGTCAATGTCTTGGTCACTGTGAAAACTTAAAGTAGGCTGCGTGATTATGGCCAAAATGGTAATCATGATTAATCCGATCAATATTGTGATCAGGATTATTAATCACTATTATTCATCATGCTAGGGAAAATATCTGTTTTTTTTTGGTACTATTTTTAAACAAACAATATATGAAAAATTTTTAGGGCAACATGAAAGTTTAAATAAGATTAAATAATAATTAATAAAAGTATTTCCACAAAATTTTAAAATTTACTGACTACTGGTTAAGAAAGTGCTTGATTAGATATGGAGCAGAGCCTGCATTTTAAATGTAAATATCACCAACACTCAGGTTAATTTAATCTTGACAGCCAAAATCATGATCACACTTAAATTTTGATTAATTGTTCAGCCTTAACTTAAAGCTTGTCAAATTAAAAGTACATCTTGTTGTGTTAAACTCAGGACGAACTAACTTAGTCCCAATCTTTCACCTACACTGCAAAATGTTTTAAAATGCAAACGTTAATGTGGTGCACGTTTTAAAATAAATAAATGTATTTTAAACAATCTAGGCCCTGTTAGTTCAGCAAACATTATTTTGAAAATAATCCAGAGTGGAAGTTAAAATCAACAAGTGTTACCTTTTCTCAACACTAGGACTAATATTAAATGTTAAGAAGTGTTAATTTTTTTACTCCAAAGAGAGTCAGCAGGTATCACTGAATTAGTGTTAAGATGCCAACTTTCCAGAAAGAGTTAAATCAACACTTTGTGGTGTGGACTAGAGCTGTACAATATACCGTTTGAGCATCATCATCGCAATGTACGTGTGCACAATAGTCACATGGCAGGTCCTGTGATGTAGGCGGTAAATGAACTCACCGTGTTCTCGTCTAATTTCAAGGGTACCTGACACACTGTGCACAGTGATCCACCAATCACTATCATTCTTAATCAGTTTGGAGTGAGTTGCTAGTAACAACATTGAAAAATGAACAACTAACGAGAAAATCACAGAAAATGAAGACCTATCAGTTATCTGGAATTATTTCAGTTATAAGGATGATATTGAAACACGTGTTCAGTGATAACACAACTAATTTGTTTGACCGTTCACATCTGTACCACACAGCTATTATATCATTATAGCTTATTATTACAACTATTATTATATCCTCAGTGTTTTTTCAATTCGCAATTTATATAGCAGAGTTAAAAAAAAAAAAAAATTGCAATTTTAGTTTTTTTCAGTGTTGTGAAGCCCTAGTGTAGACCCATATAGACACTTCAAAAGTGTTGAAATCAACTCTGTTAATCTGAGTGTGCTGATTTTACTGCTTGTGCTGTTCCCTCTCCAGTTATTCCAGTTACTTTCTTAAAGATCCCCCCCTTAATTCTTAGTGCACTAATTTAGTCTAAAACACCCATAAGTCAGTGTGGGTCATTGGTTCGTCTGTTCTGCTTCTAAAACTGTACACCACCATACATCAGATCTGCTCCGTAATTGGACATCTGAGAGGTCGGAGAGGCTGTTGGTCATCTCGGGGTAGGGAGGCTGGTTGCTCCTCCCCTTGTTCACCCCTCTGGCGACCCATCTTTCCATCCATGTTGTACCGGGGTGAAGGTTTAGTCACACCGGTGTGTTTTCTCACTGCTGGGGAGGGGGTGTACGGAGGCTGGCAAGAAGACCAACTTTCCCAGCAAGTCGACCCAAACTCCTGCTAATCCCACGATGGCTCATTACAGGCTCCTGCTGGGCTGATTAAATGGGGGGGGTGGGTTTTGGGAATTCTGCAGGACTAACGTGGGTTTTATAGAGCAGAGTGGTGGAAAGGACCAAGCCCCCCCAGTAAACACACAGGAAGATCTATATGTTTAAACACCTTTTGTTCTCATTTCTTTCTTTTTTCCCATAAAGCTGAAGGCAGACTTCTCAGAATAATTAGCTGGATGGCCTCCACATGCAGCATCAGTCCTCTGTTTGACTCTCTCTCACAGTTAAGCTCCTTAAAGTAAAAAAAACAAAACAGCATTTCATTTACAGGACAATGTTTGCACGGCAGAGATTTCTGAAATAAGTTTTGGCGTTTTATTAAATGTATAGAATTAGGAAGTACTTTAATGCTGTCCATTGTGTAATGGTAAGGCTGCAACTATTTTAATAACTAATCAATTCATCGGATATACAAAAATGACTAAATTTGCAGATGAGTCATGTGATGGAACGGCCGTAGGCGCCGCGTCACTCCCTGCATATGCGTCTTTTTTTCTTCTCACTGTTGGAGGAGGTGGTGTGTGTCACTAATGATCACATTCCCTCAATGACTTCAGGCATAATTAGCAAACACTAGCCCGCTACGTAGACTTTTTATGGCTAGAGACTAGCAAGCTATCGTCTTCAACCAGCTCCGGTTATAGGCCTTCAAACTAGTGTTGTATGTATTAATTTAGGTAATGATGGGTAACGTTAGTCTGGCGGATGATAAATGGAGATGTTATAATTACGACAATAGTGTCTAACTAGCTAGCGGGCTAAAGTAATCACCATAGGAGGCTATCTTAAGCTAGGTTTACGTTATATTTCTAGTGGCGACAGCAGCCCTGTTTGCCCAAAATGTGATGGGCCGTGGAATTTTGGCCATTTTTTTCTCCATATTCAAGTTTTGTTACATAAACGATCCCCTATGTTTGGGCCAAACAGGGCTGACAGGACACTGGCAACCGAAGTCTCATCCATGCTGTTCTGTGTTTTCCTCTGTTATAATACACAACATGCTAATACCTCAGTACTGATGTGCTCTTGACCCAAAGAATTGACTACCAAATTTGTTGCTAACTCTTAAGAATCAATTTTGATTCACCATGTACAGGTTATGTTGTTTCAAAATTTCACCATTAGTTGGTGGAGCATTAGTTTCACCTATACCCTATGTGATTGCACACACAATGTTCCAGAGCCAAGAGGGATTATGACATGTGTTTTGGGTGCATTCACGTTGAAGGCACTCCGATAAATTAAAGCTAACATTTGGTTTATTTAACAAAATATGAGGATGCAGCCATTCTAGTGTACGGAGTCTGGTGTACGCTGGTTTTCAACATCCAGGCAGTATTTTGTTGCGTTTCTGTCTGTGACGTATTATTGTAGTTCCTTTTCCTGACTGAACATGTCTTTTATTACAGGTGTACTAGAATAAGCAAATTACACACAAACAGAGCAGATTTGCCTGTTTCCCACCGGTATGTTTCACATGTAAAATTTGCAGTAGTGTATATATAGTATAGTATATATACACAATAGCACAGTTCTAACACAGGTAGATCATTTATACAGAACTTTTGGTTTACATTACAAAGACATTTTTTTTTAATCTGGAGAAATTTTTTTCATATACATATCCTGGTAGCTTTTTTGAAGTGTTTTGCAGAAAACTTGGAAGCGTTTAACTGTGACACTTGGAGATACTTGCATGTTACATGAATTTATCACCTCTGAGCCTTTTTTTATAGTGATGTTGGCTGGTGCTAACTTCTTTTTTGGTAACATATATATATATATGTATATAAGTAATTTCTCTCCAGCTCTTTTCACAAAGTGAATCAATTCCTTGTATAGTCTTAAACACATTATCTTTGAGCATAGCTCCTCAACTCAGACTTAATTAAAAATGTTCTGTAATTTAAATGGCTATGCAGCTTCAACAGTTGTTCTGTTGTAATGCATTACTGGTTGAAATCTGTATTGTTTTGAATACTGCATCACTTTTAGAAAATTGTTCTGCATCAATTTGGACTGAAAATGGTAACTTAAAACATGTTGCCGTTTGACTTTCTTTCAGCAATATTTGTAAGGAAAGGTGAGATATGACAGAACTTTTTCCTTATATGTTCATCATGTCTCTGGATTGAGAGTTTCTGCAGAAGTGAATCATGAAACTTGAGCAGGGATTCTCATGTCATGTCAGACGTTTAACCCATAAAGACCCAGCACTGCTTTTGTGTCAGTTCCAAAATTAAATTTTTCTCTATATTTAACTTTTTTAACCCATAATGACCCAAACATCCATCATCTACCAAAGCCATCTACTGATATAAACTGTTTCATCCCTGTTGATCCACTAATACATGTAAATAATTGGTGTAAAATACAGTTACTCCTCTTTTCATCGTCATATGATCCATTTGGATGTTCAGAGGCTCTGTAGTTACCGTGGAAACACCATCTTTTATAACATCTATTAGCCAGTAAAACCCATGAAGTTGAATCAATGACAGTGGATGGACACACTGGGTTTATGTTTAGTTAACAATAGGATTTGCTTAAAAATTCACCTTTTCTTTGGTTTTGTTTGTTTTTGCTAAAATAATCTTTAATTTTACTGAAACTTTAATGAACATCTACATGATTAGTAAATTAAATGTTGGAAAAATACCTGATTTTCACTGAAAAGACCCCCCACAAAATTACAGAAGATAATATTACATAAATAGCAATAAACCACTTAAGGACGGTAAAATATAGAGAAAAATGTATTTGGGAAATGCAACAAATGTCACACTGGGTCCTTATGGGTTAATTGTAAACATCTTTTTCCTATTGATAAGATTTTTCAGGCATTTAACACTTGGCCTTGCTCTCTGATTGGCAAGTCTACTTGACTTGACTTACTGTGACTGTTTTACAGACATCTTGTACAAAAATAGTTTTTTTTTTCAGATATTTTGTAGCTGTACAGATTAAGATCTGACCACTGCTTTGAGAGATGTTGAAGTGTGTCTGTTCAATTGGACAGGCCGACTAAAGAGTGTCCTCACACAGTGTCAGTAGCAGCAGCAGCAGATCCCTGTCGAGTCTCAGAGGATGATGAATCTACCCTCTTTGTCGTTGTTCACTCGAGGCTGCAGCGAGCGGTCTCCTCTTATTTGCAGACTTTTTTTTTTTTTCATCATTACTGGAAGGTACGCACAACTTTAATTAAGAGCAACATGACTCCCCTTTCAGGGAGAGGTGGGGGTGGGGGATAGTGTTTCTCATCACCACAGTCTGACCAGCTCTTATTTAACTTTGATTCCAGATACTGTCAGATGTGATTGTTCGTCTTTAAACTGACGCTGGTGGCCACAAAGAAATGGAGATTAGATTCAACTTCATATTTGACCAAACTGCAGAAATGTCAGGATCAGACCTCACAGACCCTTATTATTTTTTTTTTTCAGCCTATTATAGACTCTTTCAATGTAGACAAAAGTTTTTCTTCACTGTGGCTATGCAGTGCACCGCTGATCTCACCTGTAATTATGTGTGTGTTCAGTTGTATGGCGCTGCAGTACAGAAGCCCCAATAGGACAAAGTCAAGCACATACTGTACTGTGCAGAGCCCAGTTTAAAACCGTCTGCAGCCAGTTCCGTGCACTGTTTTTCTATTGATTTCACTAACTTCACTCTGCTAAACCAAACTCATTATTTCCCTGAGGATCAGCTGTGAACACAACAAATAAGGGTTTTGCTGCTGGAGCAGAAGGAAGAGATGAAATTTAATGACTTTTCTTTTTTCTTTTGTGCTCCAGCTGCTGAGTAGGAGTTTGAGTGAAGCCTTATCAATCTATTTCTAAACAGGCATACCCTCAGTGCATGATGGGATGTGTAGTAACTCTTCCAGATTGTTTGGAACACGATATTCGCCATTGCAATTTGTGTTATTTTCTTTTAGAAGCTTTGGTAAGCAAATGTTTAACCTAAATGTTCAGGTCAAATGCTGAAACGACTGAACAGTTCATTTTTACATTAAAAAATACCTCATCTTGACATTATAAAACTACACCTGTGGGTCATTTTGCATTAACAATTTCAAGTGAAGATTTTCAAATCAAGAAAAGATTGAGGTTATTCTCATAGAGTCAAATACTTTTCCAGTAA
>JAPTGZ010000005.1:16579440-16591583 GCA_029814645.1 Fowleria isostigma | reverse complement strand
TAGTAGTATATAATAAACTTAAATCAGTCCATGAAAAAAAAAAAAAAAAAATTGTGCAGCCCTACTTTAGAGAGAAACTTTCATCAAGCACACAGGAATAAATAGTGCATTTGTTGGGACTACTTTCAGTGGTGTTTAATCTAAATTTTTTGCTCTGAGGATGGTGTATATGGGACCAAATAAACTACAGTATATGCCTTCAACGTATTGAGGGAATGCACTACCTAGTGTAACAGAAACACAGAAGTAATTAAGATAAGAGGGGGAAAAAAACTTGCTTTTTTTTGTTGTTTTTTTTTTTTGTCCAGCACAGGGTAACTTTGACTTGAAGGACAGTCCAGAGAAAAGGTGCACTTGAAGCACATCTACTCTGCTTAAGAATGAAGTCCTGAATGAAAAATGACTGTTTTGATTTATTCGTCTCTGTCTCCTTGTGCAAGCAGTGACCAAGATTTACAACATGAGAGGATCATGCTGCCGCCACAAAAGCAGGAACAAAGACAAAACAGAGTTTGTCTTCTGTCTGACTTGTTTATCAGAGAGAAGAAGACAAAGTGTTGTTGATAAAGCAGAAACAGTTGATGAAGACGGGCTAAATAAAACCTGAATATTTGTTCAGTGTGTTTTTGGGGAGGCTGGGGATTGGGTTTAAATTTAGCCGTGAAGGGGGCCGTCCTTGTGGCGTCAGTCAGGCACTCAGGCGCAAACAAAGAGCACCGCATAATAAATGGGACTTTAATTTGTTTTTCGTCTGCAAGGTCGCCATGAGTGATGGGTGAAAGGCAGCGATGGGATGCAGTGTTGGAGTGAAAAGGGGAAATGCAAGGAGGAGGAAGACAAGGAAGAGGGGGAAATAATAAGATGCATTTGCTTGAGAGTGTTTGTGACGAAAAGCTGCCAGATCTTAAAGTAAGCGTGTACAGGAGTGTATAAAGCTGGAAGCTTTGAAAGGAAAAGGTAGGAAGGAGGGAAGAGTTTGTTGTCACCATGGGAACAGGTCGATAGGGATTGTGGGTGCTGTAGTATTTACACATATCTGGCCTACTCAGCTTCCATATTAAAAAGAAACGTAATCAAAATATATGTTTGTTGGGGTTGAGGTTTGACAACTATGCCTTCTTTAATAAAAAAAATTTTTACTACAGTTTTAGTTTAATAACTAGACTTTCCTACATTTCCTGAAGGAAATGTAACCTGTGTGCTTGCCTCTTGCTGGATTGGTGGACTTGTGGCCTGGTGTAATGTAAAAGTAATAAATAGTACCAAAGCCAGACTGGTTATAAAGAACTACATTTATTTTTGACATAAAATGTCTCTGTCAGTTCTGTTTGTTCATGGTTTAAATAGGTTCCTTTAATTGAATAGCTCCGTGTGTGTAGGTGAGATCATTCATTTCATATTGTGTGAAGTTTTTGAGCTTTATGTATTTTTATTTTTTAATTTTATTTTAGCTTTAATTTTTTTTTAAACCTTTTACTCATAGCAGTTTTTGGCTCCTCCACTGTAACTGATGACATCACACACTAACAGAGGAGATTTTGAGTCAAATCAGAGGGTTTGGATGAGTCCCTTTTTGAAAACCATAAACTCCATCCTCATACCAAACACATTTTTGGAAAGAGGACAAAAAAAATGCCAGCATTTTACCTTTCAAATAAAGTCTGTAGGTGAGAATATGACGAAGCAGTAGTGGTCGGAAAAAAAGTCAAGTTTTTTGTTGTTGTCATTGTAAATTAATGGGGTTTTTGATTGTGTTTGTGTGCGAAAACTGTAGGAGATATTGTTACAATGGGATGACAGAGATAATTTTTTTGTCAAATCAGACATTTTTTGTACTGATAGTAGAATTTTAGGATCAATCGTGTAGGAATGGTAGCCATTTGAAAATAAAAATGAAATGAAATTTGTGCATTGGGATGTCAGTCCAAATAATAGCACAGTTAGTCTGATGAACAATAGTCCCCTGTGCCTTGCATTGCATGCAAACACAGGGGGAATAAAAGTAAGTGGACCTGTTCTTCGAGGTGTAGTTTTGTCCTGTTAGTTCCAGTGAATCAGAATCTCCATAGTGCACATAATGTGATCATATTTATTCCAGTGGTGTCCAGCCTGAGGTCAGAGCCTCTTTGGGGTGCACAGATGAACCTGAGGAGTCATTGAAGGGGAGAAAAAAAATCCTCTGTACAAAGCTGCGCATACTTTGCTTTTTTCAGTTCTAGATCATTTTAGCCCAAGGTAATACATTTCCTGACTTGACATTTATGCATTTTGAATAAACTGATGCTTTCTGATGGTTGTTTTGGAGAGAGTGTTGCACTAGTCAGCCCTGCTAAGTCTTTTACAATGTGTTTTACAATCTCTCATATCTTTTACAATAGCCATGATCAGGGGTATAACAATGTACTCATGTTTACCGATCCGTTTCGGTATGGGGCCTTCGGTTCAATACAGATGTGTTCCGAACAAATATATTTAGCTTATGTGATGAACACAAACAATCAGGAACCAGAGTGGCCACGCAGGGTTTTGCAGTGGCGAATTCTTAGCGCGAGGCACAGAAGCTGGTCGGATGTTCGAAGCATGTTAACTTTCATTTTCTGTTTACTGTATATTACAACTTTGTGACACAAGAGTCCACGGGTTCATTTATAACAAAAAGGTTTTTATTTTTAACTCAAGTTGGCAAAATCCAGGGGACTTTTTCCTCTGCTCCCTCACTGTCTCTCTTATGGCGTGAGGTCACGTTTACAACATGTTCACCTCAGGGAATACTGTGAGGCGTTCAAGAATGCTCAGTAGATTACAGTGTTTGTCATAAACGAACATTGAACATTCAGAAATACATAGCATGTGGGGTGTCTTTTAATGCACAAATGACTGAACAATATTTTACAGAAATATCTTGTGTCCCACAGGTAGTTATGGAGCATGCCCCCCCCTTCATTGGTCTCTTTCACTGTAACAAAAACGTACTGAACATGAATCTAACAGAAGACCCCTGTACCTTAAAATGTACCGAACCAAAATTTTTCTGTACCATTACATCCTACCTATGATTAAAACTCCTATGTTACTGCATTGTTACATAATGAAGGGGCAATTTAACGCAATATTGTGGTAAGATCTAAACTAGGTCAGATCAGATCTCCACAAACACAGTGTCGAAGCTCAGTAACTAAGCGGTGTCATTGTGGTGATCTCTGGCTACACATGCATAACAGAAGGACTGAGTTCGAACTGAAGGTGTGAACTTATTATCGTTTCTCCATCAAAATGAGTGCAGCGCTTTAAAAGACTTCTGCTGTGCTTTGTATCCTCCTTCAGAAAAACGTCAGAAGTCAACACCAGGGAAACCGCTGTGATGTGTTCATTGTTCTGTTCTTCACTGCTGATAAAAGGCAGAAGAAGAAGAGGAAAACAAAGCCGCGTTACGTGTTTGTTGTGGTTGTTTGTACCAGTTTAAAAGCTGCAGGCGAGCGTCCAGCGTTTCGGCATTAGCCTTCATTTGAATTACACAGAGCTGCAAAAGCAGTATGTGAGAGATCAGGCCCGCAGCCCTGCTTCTGTCAGCGAACACTAACCTCACCAAGGCTGCATGTCGGCATCCGTCCTTCTGTCTTTATTTGTTATGCGCGCAGAAGCTTGTTATATTTGGCATGTTGCTACGGAAACTAGCCTTCATTTAAACTATTGTTGCCCGTTGTATGAAGTGAAGAACAGATTGTGCCGAGTCTTTTCATTTCTGAAGTATCGCTTTGAAGTGGAGCTCAGGTACAGAGAGGCTAAAAGCTGGCACATGGAAAAACTCTGTAGGAAGCAAGTCATTATTTTTCATTAAGCAAAGTCACAGTAATCACTCTGCTTTTCCAGGCTTGCATTCAGCTGACCGTTGAGTAGTGTGTAGGGAACACACTCACACACACACACATACACAATCACACATTCATGTCCAGAAGCTGTGCACAGACAATATGGATATACAGTCATCTGAAATAACAGGCCCTGTAGGCAGCAGCGCCACTCCAGCTCGCTCCAAATAATTGGGTTAATTTGGCCGTTTAGTGTGATGACGCCCCAGGACAGCGCCCAAAAAGTCAGCTGAAGTCAGAGCTGCTGCTGCTGCTGCTTCTGTTGCTGCCGCCTATTTTTATATTTATTTTCTCATTTTATGTATTTTTGTCACAACTGTTGTAGCTCTTAACACCCTCCATACTGCTCAACCCTTTATCTCTTTCTCTGGGGTACTTCTGTCCAACCCTATTTATTTTTAATTGCTTTTCAGTGTTTGTCCGCATCTTTGTTTACGTCTCTGTGGCCTCTGATAAGCAAAGGCAATAATGGGAAATTAATTTGAATACATTTACAGAGGTGGCTAAAATGTCATCCTTTAAAATAAAACTCACGGTTGCAGAGTGGCGGCCATTCTTCTCCTTCCCTCCCCTCTGCAGCACACACTCATTCTGTGGCTTTCATTAGTTTTCTGTGCACCATTGAGATTTCCATACGCACGCTAATAAAGCAGCTGGTGTCCCTGGCAGACTACATGTAACACAATGTAAGTCAGAGGGCAAAGGAGATGCAACACAGCCGTCCTACGGAGGCTGCTGCACTCATCAACACATACTGAGGCTGAACAAACTGAACGGAGAGTCGCAGAGTCAGGGCCCGACATGAGCAGAAAAAAGTGGATCTGTGAGCTTGGATCAAATACTTACATTATGAGGAGATAAAAAACCTGTGGAAGTCCAGACAGTCTGATTTCTCCAGGTCAAGACACCGGCATCACATCAAAATAAGAGATTATTTACATCGAAAAGAAATGTTTTTACTATGACATTGACCTGTAAAGACATGAAAGTTTTTTCTCTGTCTTTAGTCTTTCCTATGTGATTTATAACGTCTTTTTATTTGTTTGATTGGTTTATTTTGAGCTTGTGCACTCCATATACAATACTTTATCAATTCACAATAACAGAAATAACATAACATCCACATATTATATACATTTCATTATGTGTACACAAATATGCATAGAGGAAATTTGTTGTAAACATTCATTAGTACACCAAGCTAACTTTAAGACAACATACAAAACACAAATGTACCTGATTAAGAGGAAAAATACCAATAAGACACAACAGATTGTAGACACCAAGACAAAATAATATACATATTATTGTTTACACAATATACATAAACATATACAATAATTCACCTTTAATATACAACCCTAGTCGCCCAAAAGGGAGTGAGAAGTAAAACTTATTTACTCCTACCCCAGTTTCACCTCCAGTTTAAACTTGTATGGTTGCAATTACAGCAGAGAAATTAGTTGTAAACATGCATTAGTACACTAAAACTAACACAACATAATGAACACAAAATGTACCCAATAAAGAGAAATTAATACTAATTCAACACAACAGATTTTAGGCATCGAAATGAATGCAGTTTATTTCATTTCAGACTCATGCACTGCGTATACAGTGGCAATTTCACATACATGTACAACAATCAGTACTGTTTATATACATCTCATACATTCATTGAATATTTTCTTTAAACATTAACATGAGTAATTAGGAGATGAGGCCACTGGCCAGCGACCACATCAAACAGACCCTTACATTAAATGCAATCTATCAGATTTCCCCAAACTTGAACATTATCGGAAAAGATTTCATATAATGTAAGAACACCAGTCAATGAAATGTGAAGTATAGGTCTTATCATTGTTAGATATTTTAGTTTGGAAATGTTGACTCTTGTGGCTTTGAATCATCTGCTCTGTTGTGAATACTGTGCCTGTTTTAATTCGGTTTTCAGAAATGCTAAACGTATGTGAATTATAATATGTTTATTCAGTGATGATACAGATTTTGCAACGTGATATCATGACTTAGTGTTAATATACATGCCACTTCTAATTAACGTGTTATCTGTACGCATTAGAAACTTTCTGCATGTATGTTCATGCTGCATCAAATACAGTCATGGCCAAAACTTTTGAGAATGACACAAGTTTTGTTTTCACAATATTTGCCACCTAATTTTTTTTTTTTTTTTTTTTATACATTTCTAAGGTACATTGATGTATACTTCAAGGAATTATATAGGTTTCAATTATTTTTATTGACAAATAAATCACATTTAAGCAAATAATTATTTTGTGTCAGTTACAAACTTTTGGCCATGACTGTAGATGCTGATGAAGTGAAAGCATTGAATCAAATACGACCCCAAACTCAAAAAATCCAAAAATGAGAGCAAAACAAAGGTGTTCCATTTTATACTTTTGCTCACTGTACAGTCACGGCCAAAAGTTTTGGGAATGACACAAGTTTTGTTTTCACAAAATTTGCTGCCTAAATTAAAAAACAAACAAACATACATTTCAAAGGTACATTGAGGAATAATTAAAAATACTATATAGGTTTCATTTACTTTTATTGACAAATCACATTCAAGCAAATAATCCTTGTGTCATTTCCAAAACCTTTGGCCATGACTGTAGGATGCACTGAGGGTTATTATTCCAAAATACGTTTAGGGTTAGGTTTAGGGTCAAGCGTTAGGGTTCAATGACATGGAAGTTTCCGTGTAAATTGACCTGCCATCAAATAGCATTGAATAACATGCAAATGGTTGGAAAATGTGTACTTATAGCACACCACATGCCATGAAAACGCTGCTACATACGACGCATTTTTATGTGATCAGTCTGGATTTTGGGCTTCTGAAATCCAGTTTAAAAAGTAGATTTTGTTGTCATGCCTTACATGTCAAATGGTTGATTGATTGAGGCTTTAAGCGTGATAGTATATTCTGCTTTCATTTAATGTCAGGGGAATACTTAAATTATTGCTAAAAGAGAAAAAGGATGCTGTTTGGTTTGCGCCGGTGTATTTCCGTGCAGATGGATAAACCCATCCACCACTGAGTTAAAGGTTTCAGTCTCCCAATGAGAAATTCTATGAAAGACAAATCACAGAGGCTGAGATTGGGTCAGAAAATTGCTTCTCCAGTAGAAACGAGTGTTCACAAACCTGCAGTGAAAATTGAAAGTGTGTGGAACATTATGTGCTGGAACATTACACGGAAATGATGAAAGCCTGAAGGAATTACTCTTATTAGAAGACTGCATGGAGTACAAAGGCATGATTTCACTGAGGAACCCTGGTAGGATGAGGCTTAGGATGAATATATATATATAGATAGATTAAAGAAAAATGAACAGCCTTAAAACACCAAGAGAAGGTGTTTTCTTTTTTCTTTTTTTTTTTGCTGTGTTTTGACTCTGTAGCTCAAAAATACTGCATGAGAGCTTTGAGTGTGAAATGTGTTTCTAGACTGCAACAACTGGGAGGAAGCCATCAGATCCAAAGTCTTTTTCAATCTTCTTCTTTTTTTTTTTTTTCCCAAAGTTACATGAAAGTGGGAAAAACAGAAGACACAAAAGTAAATAAAGCATGATACTATTCAATAAAATATAAGAAATAGTCATATGTGTTAAAACAACTACAGTTTAAGAGGATAGAAGGTTGCAACTGATCAGGACATTCTTTTTTGTCTTGTGGTTACATTAATTTGATTTGTTCTATAACTTTCACCATTTTCCTGAAAAATGGAAGAAAACAAAACCAACAGCAAAGACCCGACTCCTGTAAGAACATGCATCGATCAGCTTTAATTGGTTCAATTTCTGGGGGTGAATCTCATCTAAGCACAATACAAATACTATGAAAACACTGAAACGGAAGCAGCGATAAATACATTTTAGCATCAGTGCACTTATGGAGTCAGTGCATCTATTGGACCAGGAGCAGACATGTTCCCTTTACTATTGTAACCCTGATCTGGCAGTCACGGTTAAGACGGAGTTATGGTCGCACGTAGCTCTGCGTCATTTAGGTACGCCGCTACAGTACTCTTCCACTTGAGTATACTGTAGCCGCATCATTTCGAGAAAGTGTTGTAGTTTCTCTTCCAAATCAGAAGGTGGCAGGAGTGCTGTATTGGTGGGTTTAAAAATAAAACTCTGTGGAGTTGTTTCCGTGGTTTCGATATCTTGGATGGCTGTGGCTCAGTTGGCTCAGTTAATAGAGGTTGTCTAATGACGAAAGGTTGGCAGTTTGAATCCTGCCTCCATATGTTGAAGTGTCCTTGGGTTAGACACTGAAGCCTAAATTACTCCCAGTAGGGCCTGATAGAACCTTGCATGGTAGCGGCTGGCCACTGGTGTATGAGTGTGTGCGTGAACGGATGGATGTGAGGTTTTGTAAATCACTTTGGGCACCATCAAAAGTGTGGAAAAGCACAATATAAGTTCAGACCATTTACATCTTCTGGTGGGTATTTCCTGTTTTAGAACAACAATAGCGGCTGACATGGAGCAGTGTCTTGGCGAGCTCATAGAAGTCAATGAAGATATCATTGTTCTTCTACAAGTATTAGGCTGCAGCATAAGTGACGGAGAAGGAGGCAACATAGGAGATGAATCGTGCAACCGCTGAACAAAAATAGGTTAACTGACAGGGAGAACCAAAATCTAATAGTTACTGAATCTACTAATTAAATAAAGGCACAATTTAGTTAATTATGCAGGTTTATTAATGTGCATAACCACACAGATTTTTCTGGAGCAAAAAGTGAAATAAGCAGTTTCGACATGGTTTCGGGTCGTGAGGTTTCCGTCCGTGCTGTGGTTTATGCCAGACGCACCTTTATAGTTGTGATCCACAGTTGGTTAGCCACTATGCTGTCGAATGGAGGCGCATCCCATTACTCCGTGTCTCACTGAGACACGCCTCCGTTCACAGACATGGATTGGAAATCTCCGCAGGTTGGGTCAGAAATTTCTGATCTGTAAATTATGTTTGTATCGGAGCTCAATACCAATACTGAATTGGATGGGCCCCATCCCTAAATTCCATCTCAAGAATTTAAAGTGTATAATATCAGAGTTAACACCATTTAGAAAAACAACAAAAAACAAAACAAAACAGCATCTCTGTTACAAATAAGATACTTAACATTATAATATTTAACTATTTTATCCTTGCTTATTGTTATATCTATTATTGAGTTATGGGTTTTTGAGATATGAGGATATGAAGATAGGAGGAATTTTTACCCATATTGCCATAGTTTGATGTACTGTTGGAGTGTTTGAATGAATATTAGGGTTCTATTTTTGATATATGGGAAAGTTTTCTAGTCTGTACCAGGGTGTAACAGGTTCCTCCATGTTTTTGCACTGTTAGAGTAGTATTGTACAAATTGGTTTGATCAGTTATTCTAGTCCGTGTTCGAAGCAAATGGGACAAAATGTATTTATGAACAATGACAGGCCCCATAAATCCTCTTATTTGTGAGTGACAGTATCCAGAGATGTGTGTTGTTTTAGCTCAGCGACATCGTGGTCAGCAGGGTTTGATGTTTGTCATTCTGCGCTGTAATGAATTCAGTGTCCATACATAGACGGCAGCGCATACAAAAGACAATTCCATTTACCTGCATCTAATGAAAAGGCAGTTTGTGGTGTGATAGTGTGGAGCGGGCCATCCTGCCTCTGGGCGCCGGAGCAGAAATAGATGTAAATGTGTCCTGTCCAGGTCCCAGAGGCAAAGCCAGCGACTGCAGCGTGTCTGTAACTCTACAGACTCAATCATTTTCCAGACAGTCACCTGTGAGATGCAAGATATCAACAAACTGGATACATTTAGTCTCAAATGTGCAGGTTTTTAGTTCAACACGGCCAAAGTGGAATCCAGAATGGGCAGGAGAAGTGTAATTTTCTCCTAAACCTGTTGAAAAGCTATTTAAAGGAGTGTCAGAGATTCAGAGATTTTTATCTGAATGAAAGCCCTTCACCGGGGACGAAGTACAGACTGTCTGAGATGTGGCTCAGACATGAATCCTCTGGGTGTTGCGGTTTGTTTCATGTTGGTGATAGGATGTGATTTTTAAAAGTTGAGTTGTATGTCAGCAGTTCAGAGTCGGAATCATGTTTATTGTACGTGGAAGTAAACAGGGTTCACATTACAAGGAATTAGCTTCAGTGGTTTCGGCTAGTGCTGCACAATACTGGACAAAACTGACATTGCGATTTTATTTTTTTTTTAACCCTGTGACATATCTTGCAATTTTCTTCTCTGTTTTCGATGATTTTTTTCATTTTTGGTTATTTTCTCCTTCATTTTCAATGATTCTCTTTTTTGTTTTTGGTGATTTTCTTTTTTCTCTGATTTTTCTTTCTTTTTTTCTGATTTTTCTTCTTTATTTTCTCAGATTTTCTTAGTTTTTGGTGATTTTTCTCTTGTTCATTGCTCATTTTTCAATGTTGTTACTAACAATTGTGTGTCAGGTACCCTCGAAATTAGATTAAAACATATTGAGTTTGTATACCTCCTACATTGCAGGACCTGTGATGTGACTATTGTGCACACGTACATTGCGATGACGGTGCTCAAACGATATATTGTGCAGCTCTAGTTTTGGCACAAACATAGAATAAAATAGAAGTACTTTATGATCCCGAACTGGGAAATAAGTTTGTCATATCACAATACATATTGCAGGGTTGAAAAAAAATCACAATGTCTGTTTTTTTTTGTTTTTTTTCCAATATCATGCAGCCCTATTCCACATACAGCATCTTTTGGACTTTAGTTTTTCTTCTTATAAATTATTTGCCAGAGCCTTTTGTTGCGTTTACATTTACTGCCCTTAAAACCCCTCTCTAAATACTGCCTTTATGCTTGTCAGGCATACCGAAGAAAACATTTTTTTTGTAAAAATAAAAAAAAAGACAGAACAGCTGGTAAATAGATCCTTGAAGAGCTGCTTTTTAATTAACATGTAGACATAGTATCCACAGGCGTCCTAATGATGCTACAACAAGTCATTTTCATTGTAACTAAGTGGCTGTTTCTCCTGCTGGAGCTGTGAATATGTGCGAACTGCACCTCTAATTGAACACCGGCATGTCAGAGCATGTTTCAGCCCCAATCTGCCATCAGCTGCCGTCACACCAGAGACCACCTCCTCCTTGTCCTCCTCATCCTCTTATTCCTCCTCTCTATACCCCCCCGCAGCCACTCCACCACCTCACACCTCTTTCTTCTCCTACGACAGGTCACTTCTGTCCCCCGTGGCAGCCTCAACACCTCAAATTCAGCTTCAGGTTGACTTACCTCAAGCCGCTGTGCATACATTTGTTGACTACGTGGCAAAAATGACTATGCTGGCCGTACATATTTGTGCCAACACTTGGCAGCAGCTAACAAGTCCTCTATGAATTTGCTTTTAGGCCACAGCTCTGCCATAGTTCCTGCAATTTTAGTCTCTGAATATGTATTTAAATAAATTAAATGACTTTAACAAAATCTCCTGTGGTTATTCATAATTTATATATTTGTACTAGGTCATGTTGTCATAGATTTAACTTGGTTCATTTATAGTCCCCAGACATTAGCAATTCATTCTGCCCAGTTTCAGTACTTTTTAGTTTTGTTCTTTTAACTTCCTCTTGACCACAGTTTTCCCTATTAAAATGTTCTGCATATATTGATGTGAATGCAGCCTTGCTCTCAGAGGATAATTCTGAAAACATGTCTGGGATTTTTTGACCTTTTCACTCGACTAAAATGTCAACTTTGTCAAAATCCTCAAAAAGAGATCAATATTCTATTCATAATAATTCCATAGTCCTCACCTTACCTTCACATAAAAGCATTGCCGCCACGCACAAACATTTTTCTAATTTTTTTCAACAGTCCATAAACAGTGCTCAGCATAAATGAGTACACCCCCTTTGAAAAGTAACAGTTTAAGCAATATCTCAATGAACATAAACACAATTTCCAAAAATCTGGACAAAACTGAGTTTTATAGAATATTTCCTTAACTGAAAACATGATATGTTGTATGATGTCCCATAGAAAATGTTGACTCTTAAAGAAAACTAAAGATTTTGTGACAAATCTGTGGGGTTGTAGTCATTTATGTTGAGTACTGTATGTAAAAAAAACAAAAACAACAAAACACTAATATATGCAACATATTTTTGCATATACAGTGATCCCTCGCTATAACGCGGTTTACTTTTCACGGTTTCGCTACTTCACGGATTTGCATCGTGC
>JAPTGZ010000005.1:16567622-16579340 GCA_029814645.1 Fowleria isostigma | reverse complement strand
ATAATTGTAAAAAAAAATAAAGGTTTCTACTTTACGGATTTTGCCTATCACGGGTTCTTTTTGGAACGTAACCCCCGTGAAAAACAAGGGTTTACTGTATGTTACATTTTTGGTTGTATTCCATAACCATTGCATTCAACACATCGCAAACTTTTTTTAAAAAAAAATTTTAATTCCATTTGTCTTATTTTTTTTTTTTATGGGGGACCTCATTCCTGTGTGTTTGCATTACAAGGAAAACATACAAAAAACATACAAAAAAACTTTGGCAAAAAAGGCAACCCAGAGCACTGGAAACAGTTCAAAGTATATCATTACAAAAATGTGTAGCCTGGTCTCAAAATATGTGCTGTTATCTGGATTGACATTCCAATGCACAGATTTTGTTAAACTTGCAAAAAATCCAGCCAAATTGTCCAATTGGGACATTTTCATGTAGCTACCATTCCCACACGATTGATCCTAAAATTATTCTGTCACTAAAAAAAGTGTCCGGTTTTGCCCAAAGATTATCTATGTTGTCATGTCTTAATAATATCTTGTATGGTTTTTGCACACAAACGTGATTAAAAACTCCATTCATTTGCAATGGGAATGACAAAAAAGTTGACTTTTTTCTGACTTTTTCGCTACTTGTTTATCATGCTTTCACCTACAGACTTTAAAACGGGCATTTTTGTTCTCCCTCTGTGTTTATTTACTTCGTAGATAACTTGTATGTACAAATACAATGTAGAACAACATAACTTTAAGAGAAATAAATGCGGTTCTTTATATCCAGTACATTTTTGGTACTATTTTGGCTTTTACATCGCACCTAGCCACAAGTCTACCAATCCAGCAAGAGGCAAACACACGGGTTACATTTCCTTCAGGAAGTGTCGGAAAGTCTAGTTTACTTTTGTTCTCCTTAACTTCATCCCATTCATGTCGGATTTCACTGTAAACTTTTTTTATGAGCTTTTGCCGTGACTTGCATGCGTAATTCCGTTGAGAAATGTTGCTATGCACTTCTTGTTGATTGAAACACCAAGAGCAAATTTTGTGGACATTTGGCAGGTGTTAAATTTGGTATGGTCTTGGACAGAGTCGAGTTGGGAGGAACTTGATGGAGGCAGCTGGGCAGGTGGCCGCTACTCCCATGAGGCTCCGCAGTTGCAGCTTTGAAAGATGAAGCCCGTCAGAGTTAGCCAAACAGCGCTAATGCTCTCCCCAGAAAGCTTCCTCGTCCAAATGCTAACAAGAAAGCAGAAGCTGGCTGTGTGTGTGTACATTTTGAACAGATGCTCTGGCTGTAAATACGGGGGGAAAAATGCCATTTGTTTTCATTTTGTTGCATTCAGGGGGAGGGGAAGTGTATGTGGGATAGAATTTCAGCAGCAAATTACTGAGCCAGTCTTTATTGCATATCATGTGAGTCAACTGTCAATATTTTCGGAATGAAAGGCTGAAAACGGTGAAGGTGCTTTGGTTTTATTTGACTGTTCAATAGAGAAATTGTGCATAAAATTGTTACTTTTTTTTGGCGACCACTGTTGTCTGAAGTGTGAGCAGAAGGTTGACTGGTTGACAAAGTTTTAGCAAGAAACACTGCCGCTGCTTTGTGCAAATGTCACTCATAGAATCGAATCAAACATCCGGCAGGACGATTGACGAGACTCTCCTCGACTCTGAAGGTGTTTAAGGAGCCCCAAAGACATTTACCATCTGGACAAAATGTCTCCATGACTCTAATAAACCATGAACAATGCAGTAGACGTTGTGAACGGCTGTGATTTTATTTAGATTTTTCATGGATGAGGCAGAGGCATAACTGGATTTTTGTCATTGGTTTACGCCACCTGTAGCTACCACCTGCCATGTTTTTTTTATTTTATGGAAATGTCCTGGAATAGCTGTCATCACTGGTGTTCTCATCAGAAATGGTCTTTAAACACTATAGAGATGAAGGCCTATGAAGGTCATGTGGTGTTTTTATTTTTATTTTTTTTCTTCTTCTGATGTGTGTTTTGTTGCTTTTTGTTTTTTTTACTTTATTCACTGATATTATTTACTATATTGTTACATTACTTTGTTTTGGTGCCTATAATCTGTTGTTTTGTTTTTATTTTTCTCTTTATTGCGCACATTTATGCTTTGTGTGTTGTGTTAAAGTTAGTTTTGGTGTGCTAATGCATGTTTAAAACTAATTTCTTTGAATATAATTGCAACCATACAAGTTTAAGTAGTAAAACTGGGGGTGGGAGTAAATAAGTTCGACTTCTTCTCACTCCTTTTTAGGCTACTAGGGTTGTATATTAATAGTGAATTATGTCTATGTATATTTGTGTACACATCATGATATGTATATAATATGCGGATCTTATGTTACTTCTGTTATTACCAGTTGATATGACACTGTACATAGAGTGTATAAGCTCGAAATAATCCAATCGATCAATCACTCTAGAAGTGGAATTGCCGTCTTCTCTATGCGAGTTATATAAATGTGTCCATCTCATATTATCGAGGTGTGAACCTTCACTGTCCTCGTGATTTGATTTAGTTTCAATTGTACAGTCAATGATTCTTGATTCATTTTATGGTATTATATTCTTAGTTTAATATTTTACAGCTCACGGCTACTTTTTCATCAGTTAATAAAAACAGTACCGCTAATGGAGATTGCTTTTATGTTGAAAGGGCTGTCAAAAATGACATCCCAACGTACTACTACATAAAGAGTTGTATCTTTTCAGTGCCAGCGTTAATGTTACCTTCAGCTATACATAAACATTATAAAAATCCCTCTGCAGTGCATTACAAATACAAATGTGAAGATTGACTAGCTCATGATGCCTGCATAGCTATGCATCTCTGAAATGATGAACATTTAGCACATTAACTTTTTTGAAAAATGCCACACTTTTTTTCCAACCCCCTGCTTCTAAAGGGGTAGTTTAGAATGCACAAAAATATACACACTGACGCAAATCCAACTTGTTTTCATTTACTGATGATAGCAGTAGGCAGTAAAATGCCTTCAAGAATAGGATAGAGTGGTTTTCTAGTGGACATTATACTTAGAATAACATTTGTAGCAAGGACAAAAGCAACTTCATCTGAAATTTTAAAGAAAAGAAAACTACACCATAATATACTTTTCTGTAAAATAACATTAAAGAGCTGGCATCACAGAAGACAGCCATAAACTATTATTTGTATGGTATTCTTGTGTAAAATTACTTTACGGTAGTAGCCTAATCCAGAAAAACAGTACATTTCTATATTTCTATAATTTATGGTAAAGAGCTGGCAGCAAAGATGCCAGCAGTATTCCGTTATTTTTACAGTATTCATCCATAAAATGACTGTATGGTCATATCCTCTAATCTTGAAATACAGTGTATGTTCATGCTATTAAACAATTTTATAGTTTTATATAATAGTAACTAAATGCAACATTTTTCTGTGATTATTTGTGATTATTACAACAATATTGTAGCAAGTTGGTAACTATTCAGAAACCTAGATTTCAATTGCTCATGTGACTATATAACCACAACAGAGGAGCTACGTAGCTCATGGTGCAAGAAAATGAAATCAATAGAAATAATTATTCAATACAAACTCAACTGACAAAAAAGCGCAAAACACACCACAACTCTGTTATCTAACAAGTACAAAGCTTCCTACAAACTCAGAACACTGCAAGCACGCGAAACTACCCCAAAATATCCTGCTCCAATGCATGCTGGGAAACCTCCCCAGCTGCTCCTCCAACATGTCACGATATTCTGTTTAGGTTATCAAAATATACAGTACTGTTGTGTCCTGTTATTAAAAACATTAGTGTACTGTTAAGGTCCTCAGTCCTGTTGCCCACAATGCATTGCTATTTGCATACTAAACTATTTAACATGAAAACAGTATTTTAATGTTGAAAAGTGGCTGTAAATTGACAGAAATTGCTTATAGTGAGTCTTTTAAGCTTCAGAAGAAGATGGATTTTTATTCAACAGGTTTAGATGCACCATGTAAGCCAAATAAATGAAATTATGCAGAAAGTATTAAAAGTTAACTGACCTTTTCCAGACCTGATGGTTATAGTTTTCTGTGGTTATTGATTTTGAACATTTTACAGTAGATCAGAGGTCTCAAACTCATTTTATTTCAGGAGCCACATTCAGTCCAATATGATCTGAAGTACGCCAGAAAAGTTAAATAACAGTGAAAGAAGTAAAATTAGATTATAATAATGTTAACATATACAAACTATCCTTTAAAAATGTGAATAACATGAACAGCCTGAAATCTCTTCAGAAAAATACATGCAGTTTAAACAGTCTTATGTCTCAGTCTATGATTTACACATGTCCACTAGAACTTACAGATCACAGTGGATCTAAAAATACACAAAACATTTAAAAACAGGCAGAATATTGATGAAAATACACTTACTTTTCTTAAGACATTTCAGGCTATTCACATTTTTTTTGTGAAAGGATAGTTTATAAATGTCAACATTTTCATGTAATTCTATTTTTACAGTAAAACAAGTAGAAAAATTTGTCAATATTTATAGGTAATTATCATAATATTTTACTGGTCTTCAGTGTCATTTTTGCATTCACAAATTCATCTCGCGGGCTGGATTTGGACCCCCAGGTTGTATGTTTGAGATATTTACAATCTGCATGACATGGTAACAATAATGATCCATTTGATCCTAAATGTATATTTTTTTGCGTGGAGAAAGCTCAGATAGCACGTAACCCCTCATAAAACCTAGAGAGAACTCTGCTTGTCGATGGTCAAGGTAGTCGGAGTTTGATCTAAAAGAAACAAACTGCAGGGCTGTTTTATTGACAGCAGTAACCTCAGTGTCTCAGAAAGACAGAGCGCGGTAGCAGTGAATGAGCTGACACAGTAACACATCTCAGTGTAGACGTTGTAAAATGCTCCGTGCTTTGCAGGGCTGTAATCTTTCTCTCTGACGCAACACACTGATTAGAAAACTATCAGCACTCTTCTTATACATTTCCCTGGTGTGAGAAGCAATGCATACAGAATGAATCCACCTGAATTTATCTATCTTTACAATCCACACACACACACACACACACACACACACACACACACTGCTCTCTGTCTATCCCAACCACCTGCTCTGCTGCAGGGAAATCATAATAAAGAAGAGTTTTTCTGCTCCCCAGACGTTTCTACATGTATCCATTAGATTACAGATGACAAATAGACAGAGATCTTCCTCTGCCAGCTGTGATAGTTCGCTGGTGTTTGTCCCTCTCGAGGCTTCGCTGCTGTTTGTTAGTGTTTGGTAAAGTGCAGGTGGGGGCGGCGAGGAGGAGGATTCAATGCAGCATGAAGTGGATTAGACACAAAACAGAAAAGTTTGGAGAGTAAAGAAAAAAAACATGATGTTCTGCTGAATGAATATCATTATTTTAGTACATTAAACACAGGAGCTTTGCATTTTCACATAGTCTACACAATGAAGGAGATCAGACGCGATGTGATTTTTGGTTTATTTGTTAGGCAGCAGAGCATTTAAGGACTTTCACAGGCATCGGTGGTAGTAGTTAGAATTTATTACTTTGGAGTTTTCTATTTCTTGCTCCTGAAATGCATTTAATTCTATTTGATTTTACATTTTGGTTGGATGATCAGACAAATGTGTACTGCTATATTATGACTAGTCTAAAAAAAAATTCAACATTGGCATATCTAAAATGGACCATGCATATCTTCTGCATGTTTTTTTGTCTTGTTGATATTATACCAAATAAAAATAACTGTTAAAGATAATGTTCAGATCCTGAGATGTCCATAATTTTATTCAAGGAAACGGTCATTTTTATTTGGTCACTGATCAATGTGTCATATCCCCTTTAATAATAATAAATTTAATGTTACCCACAGCTATCAATAAACAGAATTTGAATGAGACCAAAACATTTCCTGTTCTGTAAAGATAATTTCTGCCTGATTGGGTCAAGTCTAGCTCCTTCACATCCTCTCCTACTTTGCCTTTTATTATTTTGATTGAGCTAAAGTACATCAGGTCATTTAACAGTCTGAAGTAATCATAAAAGTAATATCAAAAACTGTAATAAAACTACAATAAGAAATGTAATGATCAACTCTTATTGAACCTCGTGGGCAAGGTTATAAACCTCTGTTAAGTTATTAATGACAATATAGTATATCCATACCACAGCTTAAAATGACGCATTGCTTCATAGAAGATAACAATACCACACTGTAAAAGTTACACTATTACAGTAATCTATTGGCAGCTGGATGCCAGTAAATTACTGTAATAGTGTTAATAGTGTGCTGTATTTTCACCGACAGTAGGGCTGTGTGATTTTGGAAAAAAATAATTTTTTTTAAACCCTGCGACATATATATTGCAATATGAAAAAATACTCAGGAGGATATAATAGCTGTGTGGTGTCAACATAAATGGTAAAAAAAATTGCTATGGTTGAGGCAACAATTGCAAGGCACCATAGACACAGAACACACGTCGTCCTTCTTGTAGCCAAAATAATTCCATGACTGATGTTGCTCTTCTTTTTGGCACAAAGTCTTTGTTTTTGGTGATTTGCTCTTGTTCATTGCTCTTTTTTCAGTGTTGTTACCAGTGACTCACTCTAAACTGATTGAGAATGATTGTGATTTGCAGTACCCTTGAAAGTAGATAAGAACATGTTGAGTTCTTTTCCCTCCTACAGTACAGGACCTGTGATGTAACTGTCGTGCACAAGCACATTGCGATGACGATGCTCAAACTTCATATTGTGCAGCTCTAATCGATAGTACTGTATTTTCATCTACAGTACTTTACTGTAATTTTGTTTACAGTATTATTACTGTGTTTTTATTTGTTAGTAATATTATTGTATTTTCAATTACAAATAACATGTGTTTTTGTTGATTCATTTTAGAGAATGTTCTATTGTTCTCTTTACCGCCACTTCTCTCAAGCAGTTATTCAAAATTTGAAAAGAAACATCCCTTGCCATTGGTCAGTTTTTTGCGCCAGGTTTAGTATATACATGGATTTACAGTACAGAAATATTACAGTAGTGTCCAAATATTTCACCACAACCCTTTATGATTTACAATAACATACAGTAAACACATTTTACAGTATATTACAATAAAATACTGTTCAAATGACAAAAATCGGTTGCAGTGCAGAATTGAACAATCGTTGATATTATGTGGAGTTCCCCTAGTTTTTAAACTGTCCATGATTTCATTCATCAGACTGACTCTGAATGTTAACTGGTTGGATTAATGTCATTCTCTCTCTCTCTTTTTCTATCTTCACAGAATCAGACGATATGCAAAGGACTTAATGAACTCCAGAACGGACAGGTAGGCGGACGTACCCGGGTCTGTTTGTATTCCATGTCATGACGTTTAGAATTATGTGTTGGGCTGTTTCCTTTGTGGGCCACAGTCCATCTCTCTCTCTCCTTTTCCAAAGTGACAGCAAGCACTTGTGACTGCAGAAAAACACTGCAGAATGTAAATAGCTTCCTTGGCTGCTTTCAAAGAGCAGAAACAAAAGGAAGAGAGTGAAAAATCAGCTGGAGATTCATTACACGTCAGTTTAATTTCAGAGCGGCAATTCATTACCGAGTGGAAGTCGATTTGCATTGTGGCAGCTTTGGTTTCTGCAGGCCCTCACATTTATTTCCCTTTGCAGAGTGGAGCATGCATTGCATTAGAAAAAAACTAATTAAAATGAACTTTGTGCTCTGTGATGGGTGGATAATTGTTGCAAAGCATCAGCCTGTGTAATTACCTCCGCCAAGGAGGTTATGTTTCGTTACCATTTGTTTGTCTGTGAGCAGGTTTACCTAAAAACTAACAGGCCAATTTTCATAACATTTTGTGGAATGGTAGGACATGGGCCAAGTGAGAACCAGTCAAATGTTGGCACAGATACAAAATTAAATAACACTTTTTTCCAGAATACTGTAGCAAATATATGTACCATAATGAGTGCCCTTCTACTTGACTGGATTGGGTTTTTTTTTCAACATACTTTAACTGGTAGATTTGCATTTTTCCTGAGCTTTTAAGGCAGTTTGAACACTCAAGTAATTTACAATATGGCCTGAAATTGCATCATAAAGGGTGCCTTATCAGTTGATTATTTTTGCTGCTAACTACAGGGGGTAATTTCAACATACACTGTTCTTAGGAGCTGCTTCTGCCTGCTGGTGTTGATGCGAAGGCAAACTGCCATCAGTCTGCTCAGCACTTCTTCTGCAGTTTTTGTGGTTAAAGACAGTTGTTGCCAAGGTCCTCCTGCAGCCAAGTAATGAAGAGTTCACCTTCCCTTGTTACCTCCCTGAGGCGTAATTAGACTCAGCTGGGGAAGGAGATCAATTCTTAACATCATAATACGACACAGAGTGAAGCTGTTAAATGATTCTCTGGAGATTTTTGGAGGTTCTTCTGTGTTTAACAGCCAGTCAACATCAAGGGGAGCAGGAGTGACTTCACCGCTGAAAACTCTGTATTTTAGAAAGAAACAAGCCCCTTTGACCCCTTCTCTGCTGCTCTGCAGGATGCTGGGAGGGACAGGAAAGTAAATCCCTGCAGCAGCACTGTTTTTTTTTTTTTTTCTTGGGACCCACTTTAATAAATGACAAACGTTCATGATCCCCAAAAAACAGGCTTGTCTTGAATCACTTCAGCTATGTGATTATCCTCTTGTTGTCGTTAACATGTGTTTTTGGGACAACTTGTACCAAAGATTGTATGGCATTAGGACTGAAACGGCTAGTCGACTAGTTGACAAAAAGGTCAATGGCAGAATTAGTCATCGACTGATTTAGTAGTCAGCAGGTTGTTAGTGACACCATGCGCTTTGGTTTCAAGAAAAATGTCTATTTTATTGCTGATAAAAATTCTTGAATATTTAGTTGTTTAACAAAGTTTGTTAGGCACTGTAAGTGTTACGCAAAAAATACACTTTTGTTTAAGGGGGAAAAGTATTTTATTCCTGCTTGCAATATTTGTTGAATATTGAATATTTTTTTAACAAACGCTTTGCATTCTAACTGTTGTGCACCAAATGTTGTCAGTAAAGGAAAGAATATGTACATTAATGTTTTTTTTTGCAGTTCATAATCAGACTAATTGACTCGTCATTATAGTAATTAATGACTAGTTTACTATTGAAGTAGTCATTAGTTGCAGCCCTATTGGACGGGACAACTCCCACTCACTTTCTGTCATTAGACGTAAATAGTATATGGTTAGTAAATGGTTGTTCCCAAATGACTGCAGGGTTCATGGAAAGCAGAAGATGAACCTGTGAAACTCGCGTATCCAGGTTTAGTCTTGTTTAGGTTTTCACTAACACACTGCACTGAGCCACTGTTCAGTGTGGGGCTGTAGTGTCTTTATTTAGTCTCCTATGGCTGTATGTGTTCACAGCCACTGTGTTGCTGAATCGCCCTCTGCATGAGTTTTTAATTGATTATTGACTGAGTAATTCCTGAGGAGTGGTTTTAGAATGTGCATAAAAATTGGCATAATACAAGCTTTCAGTGCAGGTCCCAGTGTGTCAGATAATTATGGTTGTGTGGAGTGAGTTACCCGTTTATGTTTGTATTACAGTATACTTTGGTGTTCTTAACAGTGTACCTGAGGAATAGGTTATCCAGCATGTACAAACAGCTGTAAAAATGATAGGACTGAAAAAAAAGCTCATACAAAGCCTGTATGAAATGTGTCAAAAATGGTAGTAGCCACCCAGACCTCCTTCTTTTTTTGAATATGAGTATCTGTCTTTAGGTATAAGACTGAGGTGCCAAAGTGTAAATCAAATCTTGAAGCTGTCATTTGTTCTGGCCTCCATTAAGCTGTTGAACTCAAAAACTAAAGGTTGCAGAGGCAGTGTGTGATCTGTATACAAGCACTTAAGCCCTTACATTTTAGCATCATGTCAGTTTTATTGCGGCTTTATGCCTTTATGAAAGGTGGCTGCCAGTGGGGTAAATTGTGTTGTCAAATACCGGTATGCCTTTCATTTTTATGTAATGCAACAGACTGTAGTACTGCACACAAGTCAAATGTCCTCTCAGGGACAATAAACTTTACTGTATCTCGATCATGCCACTTGTTAGTAGTCAAAATGCCATTATATTTCTTGACCCAAACACCCTCTCTGAGAATGGATGAAGTACGGTTTGGGTTGTGGGTGGTGTGTTTATTAGGACTATACAGAGAATATGCATATTGAAATATACATAGAGGATATACATATAGAAATACACAGAGAATATGCATTTGGGAAAAAAATATACATAAAGAAATATACATGGAAAATATGCATATAGAAGTATACATAGAGAAATGTTCATAGTGAAATATACATTGAGACATTGGTTGTAAAAATTATGCTTAAACAATATGCATGATCCATAATTTTATACAGCAATTCAGCACTAGTATACAACTCTATTCGCCCAAAAAGGAGTGAGAAGAAGCATAGCTTATTTTGCAGGACTGGAGGCTCTATGGCACAGAAGAAGAGTATACTATTTATGGGACTAAAACTATATGTGAATCAGAACACTACACAATAATGAATTAATTACTGTTTTTTTTTTTTCTGCATTTGGTTTGTAAATAAGAACAAACATGTATGGAATCAAAAGTTTATAAATCTTCCCAGTTGTGTTTTCCCAGTTTGATGTAGGAGGACCATTAACCTTAAGCTTCCGCTGGCCCATGTGTAATGTGTGTGTTTAGAGTCCATTTATCCACTGTGTCCTCACTCCCTCATATGAAGGACACCGTCAGTGTGGTGGCAGCCATTCCAGGACCCCACCATGTCTCTGACTAAATCACCACCTGCTATGAGCAAATTAAATATTGACTTCTCGTATTGACTTGTAGATCTAATTTGAAGTGATTGCGGATGAGCAGTAATGGTGCTGAAAAAGAGTGTGTGTGTGTGAGTGGGGGGGGGCTTTAATGGTGAGTTGTCGGTCACTTGTTAAGAGTGCCGTAATTGGCTGGATGGAGCGAATCATTGAGTTTGAGCAGGAAGCATAAGTCTGTTTGTGTGGTGGTAAACAACACAATCACCTGCTGTGATGTGGAAATGCAGGGACAATACTAGTGTTCAAAATGTTCCCATGAGCGCTGTCTGTTTGCTTTGATTCTGAGTCAAATATATAAAAAAAACCTTGACAACAGCTTTGCATCTTTAGCAGTGTTAAACTTTAAACTGACAATATCTGTGGTTCCATAAATATCAAAGTAAATCTGAAGTGAACTTTGGAAAAGTTTCAAAATGTACTTAATGTGTTTCCATAAGTAGTTTTGAGTGAATAATAATGTCGGTAGATGGTGTAGTAGAAGATCAGACCAACCTTTTGTTTTCATGTAAACTGGTGAAAAATGTTCTATATATTTTTTGCAGATAAAACAGAGGAATAATTTAGTCTCATTATTTGTCCACACTGCACTGCAAAATATCAATATAGCGAACTATTGCGATATTTAATCTTACGATTGATTATTGATGTGCTCTCAATGCGTATAAATTTTTATTTTATGTATTTTTAAGGCTATTATTATTCCAATATATCTGCTATAAACTTCTTTCACTTTCACTTCACTTCATCCTTTGTGAGTCCAGTCACCATTGTACATGTCCTCCAGGGGGCGCTCCTTGCG
>JAPTGZ010000005.1:16484951-16498916 GCA_029814645.1 Fowleria isostigma | reverse complement strand
TCATTATATTTGTCCAAACAAATGTACCTTTAGTTGTACCAGTCATTAAAATGAACAAGAAATTGAAGAAAACATAGTATGGTCTAATGATTTTTTCAGAGACTGTATTTACTTCTATGACTTTTATGTAGCAGTAGCTCCCCTTGTGGTCATCCTTGGTTAGTACAATTAAAAAAAAAAAATTGTTAATAATATTCTTGATTTTTAGGCTCCAAACAAACCTTGCTGTGTGAAAAAACAAACAAAAACCAGATGATTCTCTATATAATAATTATCAGTTGTTGCTTTACTACATATGGTGTTTCTATTGGACATTAAAGAACACCTGGTGTGCAGTTAGTGTTCAATGACTGTTGTTTTTCTCCTGGATTAACTGCTGTGTTGTGTTTGTTGTGATGTCTTGCAGATGTTGGGGACTCTCACTGCTGTGCCCATCAAGGTGCCTCAAGTCAGCTCTCTGCACCGGCTGGCAGGACAAGCAGCCACTGTGCTACCTCAGGTAACGTCTACACAGTACACCCCAGGTTTAGTGTTCAGTACACGGCACAAAACACACACGCCGACAATGACCGCCTGTGTGTTTAATAAAAGCACACATCACTCCCTGCACAGACAATCATCACCACATACTAGACACACGAGTCATGAAAATGCTGATGAACCATCCTCTAAAATTTTGAAATGTAAAAAAAAAGTTAAATGTGTGTTTACAATTTCAAAATGGATGGAAATTTATCTTGGGGGAAAAATGAATCTACAAGTGCTGAAATAAATTAAACATCACTTTATTTAATATTAAAACAGTAAAACCTACAGTGTTTTGGCTGCAGGGTAAGGAGACGGCCACAAGGGGGCAGCACAAACACAGACCTGGTTGGATTCCTCTGTATCAGAAAACTAAATGATTGATGGATAGTGTAACATTGTAAAAAAACGAATTAAAATTAACAGATGTCTAAGAGAATTACAAGTGTTGATTCAGTGAACTTGAGTACAGTGTTTGAACTGTTATTTATGAACCTTTATTTAAATAAAGTCCATGAACAGTCTTAATGGAAGTGTTCAGTCAGTTACTTGGACACTGATGATGATAATGTCCGCTGAAAGTTCAAGTCACACTGAATCTATACATCTATACATCTATAATTCTATAATTTGATAGTCTTTATTTAACCGGTGAAGACATTAACATCAGGTTAGATACAACTTAACCCTTTAGTGTCAGGAACCTCTTCTGTCATTTACAACAGATATTGAGTATTGATTTAATGATATTGGTGCTGGACTGACGACACCCAGTCACAGTGATGAGTAGATGATGATGCAGCTGATGATGATGATGGTCTGTCCTCTGTCCTCCAGGTCAGGCCAAAGACCCAGATCCCCGACAGCCTTCCCCACAGTCCCTGCCAGGAGCTCCAGCCGCTCAGCCTGCAGAAGGCCACCGCCGTGGTCAGCCCCAAGAGCCAGGGCCCCACCCTGCCCACCGCCAACAGCACCTTCAGCCCCGACCACCAGCCCGGCCGCCAGGGAGACGCCTCGCCGCCCCCGCTGCCGTCCCACAGCCTGACCGGGGGACCCGACTCCGGCAGCCCCGCCCAGCACGCCTCCGCGGGTCCCGGTGTAGCCTACGCCATCATCGCCGCCTCACCTGCCGCCAGCAACGGGGTGTCAGCCGTCAGCGAGGCCGTCAAGGTGCAGCCACTGATCTTCAGCGCTGAAAACAAGGCTGGTGCCCCCCCAAAGCCCCCTCCCCTAAATGCCCCTGACTCAGAGCATTCAGATACCAGCAGACAGGAACAGACAATCAGTAATCAGCGAAAACTGATCTGCAACTAGTTTGACCAAAATGCTGATATTTTCCATGTTTCAGTTTCTCAAATTTGACAGATTGAGACAAAGTTTTATCCTGAAAAAAAAAACCAAGACTCAAACATCAAAGCTCAGGTTCAGACTTTTGTGTTAAAGGTCAAATCTACTGATGAACTTTTGACAAAGATGTAATGTCATGTTCACTGGAGACAGATCATTCCTTTGAATTTAAGTCAGGTGTTTAGGTCCAGTCTGACCATGGAGGTCTGTAAAATATGTAACAGTCATTGGACATAATCTGAGACTTAAATTGTCAGTTGAAATACATTTAAGATTGTATTTGTTTGTTCTGAATGTTTAATGAGTAATGATTCACGGTGAATTGGAAAGTGTTTGACTCATAACAGTACCTGCAGACAGCAGCAGCGTTTGATCTACAGTCATTGTGCATTTTATATGTTACATAACATGTAGATAATTAAGACCATGGACACCAGGTACAGATTAGTGATAAAACATTAAGACACATGACAGTGAAAATACTTAAATTACATTCATTCAAATATTTACACACATTGCAGTGTTTTTAATCTGGACCATCTTTTGTAATCCTCTGTTTCCGTGTTTCCAGGTCATAATAATCCAGCCACAGGTCCCCAGCAGCTCTGAGGGGTCCCCGGGGATCCAGGCTGACCTCCCATCCCAGGCAGAGGCCCCGCCCGCCCCCACATGCCCCTCCCAGAAGAAAGATGAAGACCCAGAGGTGAGAAAAGGCTGTTTGTCACATTTATGTTAGAAAACCCGACAGTGAGCCCACTGTAGGTGTTGAGCCTCCACATCCAGGTTGGGTGTTCTGATGGATCCGATCCAAAACTGGGGGGGGGTCTGGGCCCTTCCATCCAGGTTCAGATCGTCCCTTTGTGCAGTAATAGACAGACAGGCCCATCATGGTCTCTGCTGTGACCAGTAACAGACGTTCATGTGTGAGGATGGGTCTGAATGCTGCAGGTCCTTCATCTGACTCCTCCTCCTCCTCTGTCTCCACAGAAAATCGCCTTCATGGTCGCCCTTGGCCTCGTCACCACAGACCATCTGGAAGGTGAGTTCACGTCCACTAACGACTCAGAAGGAAAACACCACTTTATGTCTCAGGACTCCAGGTCATTTCACAAACACATTTAGACTTTATTTTGACTGATTTAACTCCTATTTTTTTAAAGGTAAAAAAAAAAAAAAAAGTGATGAAAGAGGACTAATTAAGTGTGGAAAAACTTCATTTGACTTTATTTTGGCTTTATCATGCAAATGACAAATATAATGTTTGGTACTTATGGAAAAGTATTCATACAATTTATATCCTCTTGAGATCAGCAATGCATGTGTGTCTTGTATAGGACAAGAGTTTCACAGATTTAACTAAAAAAACAAAGAAACAAACAAAACTGCAAAGGAAATGGAATATATATATTTTTTTAATCTGAAGCAGTTGTTTCCAATCAAGACAATTATTTCATGCAAAAAAAAAGCCAAAACATATACTTTCCTGGGTCTCCAGAATCCATCGATATATTTAAATAAAGTCATGAAAAATATGATTAAATCACTCCATTTTCTCTTCAATTTCTTGTTCATTTTAATGCCTGGTACAACTAAAGGTAGATTTCTTTGGAGAAATATAATGATAACAACAAAAATATCTCATAAGAGTTTAATTTCAGAGCTGATATTTATCAGTTTTTTATGGTTTTCTTGATAATAACCAAAACCACATCAGTTCTTACATCAATATCTATGACATTGTACTGACAAAAACAGTGCTTTTAGACATTCCAGGTTTTCTTTTCTGTCTTTTCTAGTCACATGATACACACAGGAGTTAATACTTGATTGCATAACTATTGTTTATGATGACTTTTGATGGTCTAATAATGTATATGTTTGCACATACATATTAATGAAACCCACCACTGTTACATTGAACTGATGTCCATGTTGACTCTGTAACAGTCATGATATGAAACTAAACAAGTGAGCAAAGTCAACTTCAGACAGTTTAGAAACGATGACCTCAGTCCAAATAATCAAAAATTAAAAATAAAACCCCTCTCAGTGTTCCATCTATGTTCCATGACCTGTAACAGGGTTTTGGTTCAACATCGTCTTCACTGCAGAACTGATCACTAACACGTATGACTCTTAAATGCTCGACAGGTTTGGACGTCTGCTGGTTCAGATTTTCCAAGGACCGTTTAAAGGTACTCATCAGTGTTTCTGAATCATGTGAATGTTTTTTTTTTTTTTTTTCTTTGTTTAGAAATCCAGACAAAGAGGCAGGAGAGGAAGAGACGAAGCACAGCCAACCCAGCGTACAGCGGCCTGTTTGAACCCGAGGTCAGAACACTGAACACGTAATCGATAAATTAATGTTAGATCAGGTTGAACCAGGTGAATAATGGACATGACGACAGGAAGCAGAATGTTTTTACTCATCATTATTAACTTCATCTCAGATCTGAGCCCATTGGATGTTAGATGGTTTGAAGACTTTTCCTCTGATGTGAGTTTCATTCTCCTTTGTCTTTGTTTGACTCCAGCGTAAACGTCTGGCGTCACATTACCTGAACAGCTCGCTCTTCCTGACAGCACGAGGTAAAACGCACAAACACCATCACACAACTGCACTAGGCATTATGGGTAAACCTCAACCTTATCTTATTTTTGTTTTTTTTACTTGTTTAGTTTGTGCAATTAGTGTGGGACTTTTAGATATTAAACACGTGATCATTTTTTTTTTTTACATTTTAATGTGATTACTGTCACAGTATAAACCCACCTTTAGCCTCTAAACAGCCTGTTGTCAGATTCATAAAATAGGGAATAAATAAATAAAAAATAACCAGTCACGCCTAACCCTCGACTCTTTTAAGAACATGTCTAGGGATAAACCAACTTCATCAAACACTCAATTGTAGGTATGTAGTCTTAGGGCCTGGAATCTCAGTATTAAAAGAGTGATATTTAGCTTTTTCAAATGGAAAGGAACATTTTCCTGTGGTCTACATAAACTGTAAATGCTCTGCTTGGGCCTGAATTCTTCAACTCCACAGATCCATCTTTAACCCTATTTCTGAGTAATGACACCAGAAAGGTGGTTTTGAGTGCTGGCCCTTTAAATGCAAATGAGCCACTTCACACCCCACCCCCTCTAGGGTGTTGACCGTGCTGCTCTGACTTGTGTTCGTTAATACAACCGAAAACTGAACATTTTAGGTAATGGGCTCAAAGTTTGGACATATTTTCTATATGGGCTACAAACGCTGCTGACAAATGCGTCTTGACCTTATACGTGCAAATGTCGTAATGTAACTAGTTAGAGATGTAACAAATTAAGAAGGAATTAAAATAGGTTGTAGAAATCCACTTGATTTTTACCAAAATGCATCTAAACAAAGCTCTGCAGCACCTGGAGGATACCATTCAAACTTTATGAATTATTAGGATCCAAATACACAAATAAATAAATGAACCAAAGACTAATAAAAGTGGGTTTAGATAAATATGAGCCCTTCAAATAACAGGGATGGTACCACCGCACCAGCTTTGGAACTATTTAGGTCTTCTATTACTATTACTGTCAGACAGTGATTTACTTCCCTCTGGTCTTAATTTTATTTTTTTCTTTCTAAGAACGTCCGTGCTTTGCAGTATTATTGATACTTTTCATTTATGTGGACAGGCCCTGCTCGTTAACATTAAGCAACATTGTCTGACTGTTATGTACCAAGTAAAAACTCTAATAAAAACTTGAATTATAATAAAATTTAAAAAAAAAAAAAAATCTTCCAAATAGAGAAGAACTAATGAAAAATATGAGGAAATGCATTAAGACGTCACTCCTTACCTCCATCAGTTATGACAGAACTTGGTTAAAATTAGGGCTGAGGATACACCAACTTCATCACTGTTTACAATACTATTAGTTTTCAGGACTTCAACATCTCAGTATTAAAGCACAAAACAGTCGTTTGTATTTCTTATTATTGTAATTTTTTTATATTATTATCATTATAGATTTTTTTTGTTCATATATTAACCCAGACATTGAAACATTGCATCATACGGTTTTACAAACTCCCAACCTGCATGTTTTTATGACCAAACGTGCTGCATGGCTTCACATTTTAACCCGTCTGTCTGTCTGTCCGTCTGTCTGTCACTAACCTCTGCTCTGCTTCCGTCCACACGCTAGACTCTGAGGACTTCTGCTGGAAGGTAGGTCACATGACTGCTGAGGTCCGGCGTCTGTTGTAACAGGAAACACTGAGATGTAACGCTTTTCAGACATCGTACATGTCACAGACTAACGCAGCTGTCAGGGTGTTTATAACAACACAACACGCTGAATATTACATCAATAAATTCACTTTTTTAATTTAAGCCAGACACTCCAGGTGAATAGGGTGACATTTTTAAATAACAGATATCACCATAAAACTTCCTCAGTTGATTATTCACACAAGTATGAAAAAAAAATGTATTACAAGTTTAAAAAAATAGGACTATCTCATTAAATATGCACAAAATTGCATACATTTTCAGTAGATAGATCTGAACATACGCCAAGTGCAAAATTTTTTCATTTTGTTTATACACGAGATGAAAAAAAAGTTACATTGGGATTTCAGGATATCTGCTTTCATTACCTCGGAAATTACAATATACTGTCCATAGCTTTAAAAATAAATACATTCTTGCCATATTTTCTGGATTAAAGTGTCACATAAATCAGGCCAAGAATCATTTATTAACAAATCCCTGAGTAAATATCTTCAGAATACTGCTCAGTGTACAGTTTGGTGTACATAGGTGATACGTAGGCTGAGATGTTTCTACTGGAGAGTAACAAAAGACTAATTTGGAGGAAAATGGTATTTACAGATTTAAATAGGAGAATTTAATGTATTTCTATAGAAAACAATTACTCAAAAACAGAATAAATGCTCAGACCCTTAGTAATAATAATAATACAGAACATTTCCAGCTCATATTTCCTAACATGGTGGACAGATGAGGCCGACGACTGCAGTAACTCAATGAATTAACATTGATGTACCGAGCACAAAGTTACAAGTAAACAAACTGCAATAAAATAAATATCGTAATCTATATTTTCAACATTTTTTTATAACTGTTTGAGAGAACACATACTGATGAAATAAACCTGCCCAAAACCTCCAACTTGACCACTGCAGGAAACGTCTCTGTCTATGCCTGCTGTGTCTCGCCTTAAATTCAGTATTTTTGAGGTTTAACTGAACTGCACATACCCTGATCCCTGAATAAATGATGCTAAATAATGATTTGGAGTCCGAATAGCATCAAAAATCACCTAAATGTTATCAGTAATTCTTCTAAAGTGAGGAACAGATTTGCAGCAGTGGTTTATTTTGAGCCATGATGGACCTTCTTGCTGTTCTAGGTATGAATGTATATCGTATTTTTTGGACTATGAGTTGCACTTTTTTCATAGTTTGGCTGGTCCTGCAACTTATACTTTGGCGCAACTTATATGTTTTTTTCTTCTTCATAGTTCTTTTTATTTTTGACAGGTGCGACTTATATTCCAGTGCAATTTATAGTTAAAAATATACGGTATATGAATGTATGTCTAAAATCTAAACTGATGAATCTATGAAACAGTAACACTGTCATTTCATTGCTTCACTGTTGCTACCGTCTATAAATTCCTTGTAGTTTTGTCCATTTTTTCAGTGTGTTTTTTGTATATCCAAATCTATATTTATATTTCTATATTTATAACCATTTGCACTAAATCCACATCAAACTGTATATACACTCTCCTTTTTTTTTTAGACTTATGT
This sequence comes from Fowleria isostigma, assembly GCA_029814645.1. Taxonomy (NCBI): domain Eukaryota; kingdom Metazoa; phylum Chordata; class Actinopteri; order Kurtiformes; family Apogonidae; genus Fowleria; species Fowleria isostigma. The sequence continues at coordinate 16,491,222 of JAPTGZ010000005.1, read as the reverse complement.
ATATATTTTTGATGGTGTTTGTTTTTATGATGTGCACTGAGTTCAATATACGTGTATGTTCATGTGGATGTTTTTGTTGCTGACAACGCTGTGAACTTCCCCCTTGTGGGATCAGTAAAGGAATATCTTATCTTTGTAACGTTGTGTTTAAGTGACGGTGGTTCCTTCAGCGTGGATGAGTTGAGCGGTCGTTGCTGATCTGAGTATGTGTGTGATGTCCTGACAGGAGGACTTGGAGCATGACGACCACTGTGCCATCTGTAAGGAGGACGGCGAGCTGCAGCCCTGCCATAACTGCCCTCGAGCCTTCCACCCCAACTGCCTCCACCCGCCACTCAAAACCCCGCCCAGAGGACCCTGGTACTGCCCCAAGTGCCAGAAGAAGGTACGAACGACCAGCTTCGTGAGTTTAGATTCAAACGTTCGACAAAAATAACTGTTTGAGGATCCAGCACCGTGATGAGTCTGCATCGACATGTGATTCAAATTAGAAAATTTAGGCAAATTACAACCAAACCTTTAAAAGTTCCCCCTTGTTTTTTCTATTGTTGGATGATTTTAGTGATGGCATTTATGGTATTACTGCTCCAGATACTCAATGTTTTGTCGGGGTGTAACTGTGCACTCATTTGTACCAAACAGATTCGGTACGGGGCCTTCGGTTCTAACGTGTACCCAACAAATACATGTGTCTCGTGTGATGAACACAACGGGGCAGGTGGAACCACAGGGTTTTGCAGCGGCAAATTATCAGTGTGAGGCACAGAAGCCTGGTTGAACATTTGAAGCATGTTAACTTTCATTTTCCATATGTTGCAATTTTGTGGTACAAGAGTCCACAGGTTCATTTATCACAAAAAGGATTTTATTTTAAGTTGGCAAAATCCAGTGGACTTGTTCCTCTATTCCCTCACTGTGTCTGTTAAGGCGTGAGGTCACGTTCACAACATATTCACCTCAGGGAATACTGTGAGGCGTTCGAGAAGACTCTGTAAATTAGTATTTACCATAAAAGAACATTGAACATTCAAAAATACATAACATGTGAGGTGTCTTTTAATGACTGAATGACTGAACAATGTTTTGGAGAAATATCCAGTGTCCCACAGGTAGTTACGGAGCACACCCCCTCACACCCCCCTCCCCTTCATAGGACTGAAAATGAACCGAACCAAAGAACTCTGTACCAAAAACATACCGAACCAAAAAAAACAAAACCCTGTACATATTTATAATAAAGTCCACATACAAACTCACTTTATCTCCAGGAGGAAATTCAATGTCCATCAACTCAAGAAAAAGGAAATAAAAACACACAGTGAATTGGTTGTAGTATATTCCATTCAGATAATCAAAGACAGATTCATAATCTACACTAAAATGTTTTTCTGCATCATGTAGATGATGAGGTGAGTTTTATTGTGTGCCTCTGTGTTTGTGTAGATGTTCACGTGATTTGAAACTTAGAGTTCTGCAAGAAAACAAAACTGGAAGCATTTGTCCAAGATGTAGTAGATGTTGTAGTAAAAACCGAAAGAGAACAGACGTAATTGGAGACTTTACTCACATGTTCTCGGTCCTCACCTCCTGGGTTTTCATTGTCAGCTGTAAAAGACAAAGGTTACCATCAGATTATAAAACAGCTGAATCTAACTCTTATCTCTTCTACAGGTTCTGAACAAAGAGAACTTGTCGTGGCCACAGAACTTCGTTCAGTCCTACGTCACACACAAGACAGGTGAGAACATCTCTGTTCTGACCGAGGCTGAAGGTGAAGCAGTGTTCCACGTATACTGACTGAGTGTGTGTGTGTGTGTGTGTGTGTGTGTGTGTGTGTGTGTGTGTGTGTGTGTGTGTGAACAGTGCGACAGGAGGAGAAACGACGACTGCTGAGGAGAAACAATGAACTGAAGAAAGAATGTGCTCATCTGGAAGAAGAAGACAAGAACCTCAACAAGACACTCAAAGTAAATAACACGCCTCTGTTTTCACTTGTTCAGAATTTTGATTTTAACCGATTTGATCAACTATAAACTTTCATTTTTTAAACATTAAATTCTACAAGTTCTACTGTGTTTAAGAGGGAATAGTTTCTACACACGGAATTAGGGCTGCACAATATTAGAAAAAAAACTGACATTGTGATTTTTTTTGTTTTGTTTTTTAACCCTGCAATATATATAGTGATATGGAAAACATTCAGGAGGATATCATAGCTGTGGTGGCGATGTAAATGGTCAAACACATTAGTTGTGTCAACAGGTGTAAGACGCTTTTGACACAGAGTACATGTTTCAGTTTCATCCTTCTGCAGCCGAAATAATTCCACATAACTGACTTTTTCTCTTCTTCGTTTTCAGTGACGTTCTCCTATGTTTTCAATTATTTTCTTCTTTGATTTCAGTGATTTTGTTTGTTTTTGGTGATTGTCCCTCTTCAATTTCAGTGATTTTCTTCTTCATTTTGGTGATTTTCTTCTTATTCGGTGCTCATTTTTCAATGTTGTTACCAGTGACTCACTCCATGTGCAGGGGCGTGGTCTGCTTCAGCAAAGTAATTAAGAACGATTGTGATTGGTGAATTACTGCATGCAGTGTGTGTTCAACATCATTAAAATTAGAGATGAAAACACGTTGAGTTCATTTCCCTCCTACATTACATTGTGCACACGTACATTGCGATGACGATGCTCAAACGATACATTGTGCAGCTCTCGTTAAAGTATTGCTTGGTTTAAGGCTGAGCCAAACAGGAAGTTGACTGTGCCGTTTCCTGTGTGTCTGCAGCAATGTATGGACGTGAGGGAGAGGCTTCTGGGTCAGCAGAGGGACACCCAGGCCTCGCTGGAGCGCCTCAAAGCCCTCATCAGGCTGATTCAACGCGACCAAGTTATCCAGGTCACCATGACGACCACCACCACCATCGCCGCCTCCCTGCTCTCCCAGGCATGGATCAAACCCACCAGCACCGCCGTCGCCAGTCCATCGGCCACGCCCCTGCAGAAGAGCCACACCCACAGCCAGGGTGACAACAACTAGTCCCGATTTTCCCGCCGGCGTCGAGGGCAGTGATGAGTTTTTTCGGTCTGAATAATATCTAAAACATCTTTTTTCGGAGAGCTGATGAAAAAAGCGACAAAAAAACTGAGAAGAGCCTCTGTCTCCACTCGATTCAAGTATTTTTTAAAACCCAACACCTACAGTGCTTACGAGATTTCTTTTTTTAAGTTATTTTCTATTTATTAATGTTCTTGGCCTTAATGTAATTATTACAAGAAGTTAGATTTGAATGCTGCGGCAGAGGGCGATTTTCTGCGCAGTCTAAAAGATATTTCCCTTTTTTAAAAACACAGGTCTAATTATTGTTCTGCATATAGTGAGAGAGAACAGTAGAGTTAGTCGTAGTAACAGAAAACAGAGGAGCGATGACAGACTGTACAGTGATATATCCGAGTAGATGTTTGTTCTCATTCTCCTATGAACAATGTTTTCGCCATAATAATTCAGGTTTTCATTGTGTATGTAAACGCATACGAGCCTTCAAAACAAAAACAGAGAATAACTTTTTTTCAGTATTAATAGAGTTAAAGTCAAAGAAAAAAGTATTTAAGAGAAAACTACAGAAATTAGCATTTCTAGTGGAGATTTTAGTATTTTCATGCTGATGCCTGTTGATAAATGTAAGTTTGGAGTATTCAAGGGGATCACTGTACATATGTTGTATTATTACTACATCTTCATCATCATCATCATCATCACAGGTTCATTTTAATGAGTCGCATTGAAAAACCAGTCGGTCCCTGTTTGGAGCAAACTGTTTTCTGTTCAAAACACAAACAAGAATATGATGCAAAAAAACACACACATGGTCGGAGGAGGAGGAGGAGTGTATGTAGATCTAAAGAATAGCTTTCAGAACACCACGGTGATAAAAATGTGAAGTTTCTAAAAAAAAAAAAAATGAAGCTTTAATTTAAGCTTGTTTAACAGTAGTTCTGTGTAATCCTCTTTGGAGCAGTTATTATAAGACTATAAATAATTAATACTGTACGTGGCAGACAGATTGAGTTGTAATCATACTTGAGAATCTCATTTTAATGTTTTTCCATCTCCACCAAAACGATTCAAGAAGTTCTGTTCAAGGTCATGCCATAAGAAAAAAATATTCTTGCAAAATATTGTTGCCAAACTACGACGGTGTATTAGGGCCACAGAAGAAAATAAAATTGCTTTTCAGTACGAGAATAAAGTTGTAATAGTTAGAGAATAAAGTCATAGTTTAAAAAAAAAACAAACTCAATATTGAATGAAATTAATGTCATATTTTATGGGATTAGTCAATATTTTGAGAATAAAGTCACAATATAATGAGAATAATGTCGTAGTTTTAAAAAATTCATTATTTAACAAAAATAACATACTTTTATCAGAGGAGGATAATGTCTCAGCAATACAAAAGTCTGACATTATTTTTGGAAAGTGTTTATTTAGATGACAGTGTGACTGGTGCATTACCTAGTTCGTTCAGTTCAACAGAAGTGAAGTTGCTGCTTCGCTTGTTGCATTCACTGTAACCCAAAACTGTCAAATTTATTTTCAAAATATTAACACTTTAATCTCATGAAAGTAAAGAAGAAAACTATGACTTTATTCTCATTATATTGTATTTTCATTATATTACAACTTTATTCTCGTAGCGACAAGTGGTTTAATTGTCTAATGTGGTCCCAACAGGCCGCCGTACCAAACTGACTCCATAGTCTGTTGACGCTGTAACATTTCGGTTCGTCTTGTACATTAATTGCTGGTTTGTTTAATCTGTTTTTGTTAAATGACGCCTTTAACATTAGAGTTGAAGTCATATTTTTGTTTGTGTGGAAAAAAAAAAATGGTTACTAACCAGCAGGGACCAAAAGCATTAGTTTTGGTTCACTACTGCACTCGGACACGTCGAATGGTCGATGTGTGATGCATCCATTCAGTCCCTTTTCCCTTTTAACCAGTATAGAAAATATGCCAAAAACTGTCTTTGTTTTTGTACTGGGATCACCTTTTTAATAATGTCTATAGTGCTTTTTTTTTCTCCTCCCTGCCTGTTTTGTATTTTAAGCTTTTTTTTTTTTTTTTTTTAACTCGCGTTTTCTGAGCATTTTATCAGTGACGAGCCTGTTAATCTGACAGATGAACACTGCCTCAAGTACAAATCGTTTGAATCCAGGGTTTTCGTCTTTGTTGCGTCATTTTATAGACATCAGTCAGTTAGAAATGGGACAGCTCTGTCAAACTGCAACAACACTTTTTGACTGTCTGTGGACAAGGGGTTGAACACGGCGTCCTCCTGGTTCGGTACAGTTTAAAAAAAACAAAACAAAAACTAACAAGACAAAAAAATGACGTAGAGAATCGAACCAGGAGGTCGCCATCGCGTCCCACTCGTCCTTTTGTCTCACTAGTCTTCCTGCCGGTCCAGAGACGTTCCATTAAGTGTTAAAATCCGTTTTTTTTTTTGTTTTGAGTTTTCATCCTGTACTCACATTTCAGACGAGCTGCAGGTCTTCGCTGCCCGTTGATGCACAAACATGAACAAATGGTCTCATTCAGAGGAAAACAAATGTCTATGTGGGGAGAACACAAGGGAATTTAAGTTGGAGCTGAGAAGAGGCGGTTTTATTTCCATATCATTTGTGTTTTAAATATCCAAGATACCGAAAAGATCCTTACTGTTAGAGAAGCATCATCTGCACAGCATGTTACGATGACGACGACTGGTGCATTCGTGGCTTTAAAAGGCGGAGAACGACTCCGAGAGAAACGAAAACATGAAGGACAAACAACAAGCAATATGACATCCAACCAATCCATCGTGTTCCCTTGAAAAAAAGAAAAAAAAAAAAAAAAAACGCCTGTCGGAAGGACAAAGGTCAAAGTGTTCGGTGGCGTTAAAGCCCGATATCTGTGTACGTTTTTGTCTGAAGGTTTTATTTACAGTCTTCAGTTACTTCATTCAGACTGAAGAACAAACACTGAAACACACGGTTTTATCTGCATTTGTTCATGGGACAAATTGGAAACATGAGGCCCTTTTCCACTGCAGGAACTTTTAGCATTACCCAGAACTTTGAAAAACACGGTGCGTTTCCACCGAAATTACCCAGGAAAAATCTTCTCCTTGGCCCTAAACCAGGGGTAGGGAACCCTGGTCCTCGAGAGCCAGTGTCCTGCATGTTTTAGATATTTCCCTCTTCCAGCACACCTGGTTCAATTAATGACCA
>JAPTGZ010000005.1:16411955-16422812 GCA_029814645.1 Fowleria isostigma | reverse complement strand
CTTTCCACAAGGTTTAGGAGTGTGTTTATGCAAATTTTTGACCATTCCTCCAGAAGTACATTTGTGAGATTACACACCCAAAGATGTTCTATAGCAAGGAATTGTCCAAAATTTTTTGATATGTTGAAGGAAGAGATTTTGGATAATTCCAAGGTCCCAAGTTTGTGGGAACAGTTTGAGGATGTCCCCTTGTTGTTCCAACATGACTGAGCACCAGTGCACAAATACAGACAAAACATACAGACATGGATGAGAGAGTTTAATGTGGATGAACTGGACTGGCCTGCACAGAGTCCTGACCTCAACCCCATGGAACACCTTTGGGATGAATTAGAGTGGAGACTGAGAGCCGGGCCTTCTGGTCCAACATCAGTGTGTGATATCATAAATGCACTTCTGGAGGAATGGTGAAAAATTCCCATAGATAATAAAATGGATTAGATTTCTATAGTACTTTTCAAGGCAACCAAAGCACTTTCCATCACTGATCCATTACTCATTCTCTCTCACATTCTCACTCTGGCAGTGGTTAACTACATTTGTAGTCACAGTTGCCCTGGGGCAGACTGACAGAAGCATGACTGACAATTCCACACACAGCGGCCCCTCCGACTACCACTAACCATTCATACGCATTCACAAACCACTGTGACTGGAGGCAAGGTGGGTGAAGTGTCTTGCCCAAGGACACAACAGCACTGACTAGGACAGAGTGGAATTTGAACCAACAACCCTTCGGTTATTGGATAACCTGCTCTAAATCCTGAGCCACAGCTGCTTTAAACATGGTCCTAAACCTTGGAGAAAGCCTTCCCACAGGAGTTGAAGCTGTTATAGGTGCACAAGGTGGACCCATGTCATATTAAACCTATGGATTAACAATGGAATGAACCTTAAATTTATGTGCAAGTTAAAACAGGTGAGGCAATGCTTTTATTTTAAGTGGTCAGAACTTTTATAGTGGTTTTCCACACATTCATGGTGCCCAAAGCGCTTTACAAAGCTAAACATTCACCCATTCACGCACACACTCAGCACTGCATGCCACCATGCAGGGCACTGCCAGACCCTACTGGGAGCAATTTAGGGTTCAGTGTCTTGTCCAAGGTCATTTTGATGGTCAGAGGCGGGATTTGAACCACAGACCCTTTGATCATTGGACGACCTGCTCTCCCAGCTAAGCCACAGCTGCCCCACTTTTAGCAGTATAGTATATATTCATTCACGCAAAAGACTCTGTATCTGCTTCTGTCTTAACTTTCCACATAACAATTTCACCTCCAAAATATTTACTTTTATGATAATTCCTCTCAGTATTTGCAAAGTCCCTTGCAGTTTATCTTTTAAGATTCTTAAACAGTTAATCTGACATGTAATAAAACAAACAGTAATAGTAAACTCTACCTGGTGGGCTGTTCCACAAAAAAAACAAAACATTTACTGTGAAAGACTTTCTGCCCACAACTACTTTGTGTCAGTAACAACAAAGTGAGTCACAGGAGTTTTCTAACAGCTGTGACTGGCCAGAATGTTGTTTACATTTATTTATTTAAAATAATTTCACTATTTTATGTCTTTATTAGTAACAGTAAAGAGAGACCCAAAGAGATGAATGATGTGTAGACAATTTTTGACAAATGATCAGGAAGGAATCAAACCAGAAACTTGCTTCCCATTGAATTGTGGTATGTTGTATCTGTGGTATGCAGTGTAATGACTCAGCTTAGTGAATACTTTGTCTACATCTTATTATAATGCTGCTCTGAATCTCTTTATAAGACTAATTTAGACATCTTTATTTTTCATTTTGTGAGTTGGTGTTAACACAGTGAGAAAAACTGTTGAATTAATGTTACAATGAATTCAGAAGACACATATATATTTCTAGTGAATGATAATGATTAATGCATATACATGACAAAAATGCTTAAACTATACATTCCATTGTTTCTTTCATTTGCATTGACTGTGGTATTTCAGATCTACAATTAGGTCTCAAAGAGTTTGGAGCAATTTGCAAAACGTGAGCTTAAGACCCTGTAATTACTGAGTTGTTTACAAAGTTGTTTAACGTTCAGGGCAAAATTAAATCCTTCCTACGCCACTACCACTCAGTCCTAGTCTTTACACTGTCACTTTTCATTACTTCTTCTGTGTAAGCTTTAGTATGTTGAACTAAAACATCAAGTTATTTGGCCTTTTAGAGATAATACAATTAAAATGTGAGCTACTATTTTCTGATAAATGTGTTAAAATAAAAGGTGCTTCAGTGTTTATCAATGTCTTAAAATGACTAAAACTCTTGTGTTTTGAAAGAACCATTGCGATAATGTGAGCTGTCAGTGGACTGAGACTGTCAGTGTTTTAGAGCAGGTCATATTCAAGTTCAAATAAGGTGTTGATTGGCTGTTATAGAGCAGGGGTCTCAAACATACGGCCCGGGAGCCAAAACCGTCCCGCCAAAAGGTCATGGGATGAATTTGTGAAGTGCAAAAATTACACTGAAGATATTAACAAAGATGTTGAACTCATTTTAGTTCAGGTACCACATTCAGATTAGTATGATCCAAAATAAAATAATAGCATAATAACCTATAAATCATGAAAACTCCATTTTTCTAGGTTCAGCTGGACTAGTTTTACTCCTTTGAAACAAAACTAGTCCAGTTAAATCTAGAAGAATAATGAACTGGCCAAATGAATAACTGAATGAGAAGTTGTTCTAATTTTTGACAATATTTTACCTGTTACTAAATGTTTGTGTAACATTGTGTGTAATGCACATGTACAAATGATAAATTGAGGCATAATATTGTTAAAACTGCACTTATTTTCTTACAAAATGTCAGTTTTTTTTATGTTGTTCACATGTTTTTGTGAAAGAATAGTTTGTAAATGTAAATATTTTCATAATTTAAGGTTTTTTATTGTGCTAAAACAAAGAAAAAAAGTTGTAATTATTTGTAGTTTATGATACTGTTACTCTACTGGTCCCCAGCCCACTGGAGATCCAATTGGGCTGAATATGGCCCTGGAAGAAATGAGTCTGACAGCCCTGTTATAGAGAAAAGAGCAGCAGCCCATTTTTTCAGAATTGCGTCTTATTATCTCTTAGTAAAACTTAAATAAACCAGAGCCAGAGGTTGTGTGCTGACACTAAATATAAGCCTGCATGTGGGCTGTACTGCTCGTGGAACCTGATTTTCTAGTGGGTTTTATGTTTGGCTAGTTGCCCAGGTTGGCAAACTGCGTCCAACTGTTCGTCATGCAAACACATACGGCGGTGCCAAAGATGGGCCTTGATAAGCTTTAAAAAAGCAACTGAACCATAAAAGTTAACTGTATTGTTACTGTGTCTCTTACCAATGAGAAGGCTTTATTTCTTGCTCTCGCCTCTCATTTGGCGGTTTTATTTTTGTTAAGCTGTTTCAGTGAGGGGGGGGACATCAAAGCTGGGAGATGCAGCCAGTATCCGTCAGAGCTGCAGTGACTCTAATCTGCCTCTTTACATGTCTTATACAACACTGTGGGGAAACCTCCCGCGAGATGCTGAGCCTTCATCCTGTCACAGCCAACATGAAACATGCCTCTGTACGACTCCTTCATTGTCTCTTTTATATAGTCTAAAAATACCTCATATACGCATGAATTCTACAGTGGAGCATAAATGACAAGAGAAAACCATAAATGTGTGTTATCTTGAATTCCCATTCCCTCTGTCATAAAATATCAGGAATTATATCTTAATAATAAATTGATTCAATGTAAATGTGCATAAAACAACATATTAACACTTCTAGTGACTGACTGGTGTAATAGCAGAGAGACTGCAGTTTGCTTTGCCCTCCACGCCTGCAGGAGGAGGTTTGGAGGAGGTCTGCAGGTCACCTGGCCGTGATGCTGCAGACCTGTTGGCCCAGTATGTGGGTGAACTACATGTGTCAGTGCATCAGGCAGCCCACTAAACAGGTTAGATAACAAACAGGGAGAGAAGCACTGATGCACAACCTGAAAGGACTCATTTATTACACCCTAAACCTTTCATTCATGTTACAAAATCTGCACAGTGCTATTTATAGTGAACTAGTCATGTTTACAGTTGTTTTGGAGAGTCATATTATGGTTATGGAAATGTGTTCAGAAGCGATGTATTATTATTCAGTTTGAAAAGTTTAACTTTATATGTGAAACAACTTTTGAGTTTCAAGTACACATTAAAAAGGCACATTTTGACAAAGGTACATCCTATAATCCACAACGTCACTGTAATCATTTTAACTTCCTGACTCACTTCCCCACGTACAAATGTTCATCCAGTGCTCACAGTCTCTATGACACTATTTTTTGCAGTGGCAATACACTGTAAAAAAATGACTGTAGACATAACTGTAGTTGTTTATTTGAAAAGATTTTTGTGTTAATTAACTCTATGCCAAACATATTATATTTGATACATGAGTTTTGAAACCCTTTACATGAGCATCGTAATATTTTTTTTTCTTGAAAAACCTGACGTATACAATTAGATACATGGATAATCCACCAGTGGGCAGTAATTGGTTCACCAGAGGCCTTTCCAGTGACAATAAAAGATGTCCTTCTGACTTCCATTGGTGGATTTCTTATTGCTGCATGATAGTAGCACTAGAAAATGTTGTTATGTATGTTTGGAATTACCAATTTGTTAGATATGTTTGTGCTATATTATGTTTTTGTTTGTTTTGTTTGTGCTTTGAGCCCCAATGTATCAAATATGATACAAATTGAAACTCATACATGAAAATTCATATTTGAAAAAACAAATGTTTTTTTTAGTAGTTCAGGAGCACCAATAAGGGCTCCAGTTTCAAAAAATATTAATTTTCTGTCAATTATTTAATGGTTCAGACTTTACAGTGTTAAATCAAATATAGCTGTAGTTTTTAATCTGAAGAGCATGTTAACAAAACCAGATTTGTGTGTAGAAATTATGTATTTCTATTGTTTGAGTAAATAAAACTTGATTGAAAAACAATGTGGTGCCATTTGAATGGCAAGATCATAATGTTGAAATGACAGCCTATTCTCATACTTACTCAAAAAGTAATTAAGAATTGCTCAGTAATCAAAAAAAGTAAATTTAACATTTTAAACATGTAAATATCACCAAAATCCAATGTTAAATCTACATGTTACTCCGTAAATATGTTTATGGTTTGATGTGTTCTTTACAGTGTTGCTCTGGTCACCACAGCTGCCAGTTTTTTCTGTAAAAACAACAGGATTTTTTTTTTTTTTCAGTGCTTTACTCAAGATGAGTGTGATTTGTTCAAAGAAACACAAAGTAGCAAGTAACAGCTTATATTTCAGGATTAAACCATACCTTCTGCTGGTGCAGTTCTAATAAAGTAGGTAGTATGAGATCATCTTCACCATCATGACTGACCATGAGTTGCAGCTGAACGTGAATTATGCAGTAGCTCAGTTAACCAATGGGTGAAATGAGCAAGACAAGGGTCTCTGCACACTTAAATGGGCTTTATACACCCGTGTAACATTTGCAGATTCACATCAACTTCTACATAAAATCTAATCAATACCAATACAAACACAAAAGAAGCATTATACACATGGGGCTGTCGTCAACAGATGGTCTGCCATTTACTGATTTTAAAGACTTGCAATTAATTTTAAATAATAATTTAATAAATGATAATTACTCTTTTTTTTCCCCCCGTATAACTAAAAATGAATTCTTTCCTTTAAATTTCTGTAAAATAAGGTAACTCGACTCAGTGCAGGTCCGAAGGCTGACAGGTTGTGATTCTGCAGCCTCTCAAGTGTATTCACTCATTCCTGTACATTGCAGGAAACTACAAGGTAATTGGACGCTGATGGCTCATGAGGATGCCAGAAATTACTTCTGTGTTTTGGGAAACAAACGCACCTCCTAGGAAATTAGTACCAGAGCCACAGCTGTGATTCCAGCGGCTCAGCAGCCCGTGACATATTCAGATTCAGCTGATTTTAAAGAGGCTGCTTTAACATTGCAGGCAGTGACAGAGCCACTTAATTTAAAGATACATTACCCCAGTGCCTGTAGGTTAATGCACCTCCTGAGTATCGAATGTGGAGTCCATGGCATCACCTTATTGATCAGGGGCGTTTAACATCAATAACGTCCCCACAGAGGCTCAATAAAAAACCTCCTCTACTCATTTCATCGGTGACAACATATGAAACGACTTTGAGTGACTGTCGACCGCAGAATGGCAGAATGTGATGGATTGTATGACCAAGTTCAGATGAGGAAGCGTGTTCTGTAAGTTCCGTCATGAAGGACAGCGGGCCGAAGGTCAATGACACATGATTTATCAAAGTAATTCAGGGCCTTTCCCCTCTCGCCTCAGATGATGGATCACTGACTTAGATCGCTGTCATACATCAGAAGAACTTTTATTCACAATGTAACTCACTTCACCACAATTAAAGTGATAAATATGGATCCTGAGTTTATTAGCTGGTAAAGATCTTTTAAGTTTTTAGTAAATGCACACCATTTTTCTCTTCTTTTTTTTTTTTTTTTTTTTAAAAAATTTGAATCATTTGATACTTTTGTATCAATAAAAATGGTGGAAGGGAATCAAGCATGTACAGTATTATTTTACAGAATTACATTACACTCCTTTTTGAACATAAATTAATTAATTTATTAGAATTATTGTACTTATATGTATTCTGTTGAATGTCTTTGCATTATCAGATACTCTTTTGCTTTGATTTTTGTTGCTTACTTGCTCGAAATAAATGAAAATGAATGAATGAATGAATGAATGAATGAATGAATTAATTATATGATACTTTATATTTCTACTCCATTACATCTGGACAACTTTTCCACTTCTCCATACACTGTAAACCCATATTAGTTGAGTTTACTAGAAATTTGTGTGGAAACCTGTTGCCCTAAACATTTTTAATTTTCACTTATGCTGAAACTAAACATTTTGAGTTGTATTGACACAGGCTACCATTAATATTTTCTAAAAATCATTAGTTAAGATAACTGTTTTTATACCAATAAGTTATTTGAAATAATTATCTTATGCTAAACATACATATACATTACATTTATCACTACTTAAATTCATGTGTTAACATAAATAATAAGATTTCTTCATTGCATGTGAACTTTAGTCTGTGTTTAGTCCATATAACACACTTATTTAAGTAGAACTAACAGCATTTCTAAGTTATATTTAGGGGCAAATAGGATCAGCCACCAAACATCCCTTTGAGCTACTGAAGGTCAGAGGTCAGCCATATTTCCATTACCTCTCTAACTCTTCCAGACTCCCAACCTGCTAACTCTTCCTATGTTCAATACACCCAAAAACCACCAGGAAGTATTTAAAGAGAACCTATAACCCTGTTCTTGATCCTTACAGATTCTCCACCCTTCCCTTTTGTCACGGTTCCTTTCTTTAAGTTTCCCAGATCATTCAGGCTCCACAGATGTTTCATTTCTTCCACCAGTGAGGTTGAAGATGTAATCAGCTAGAGCACCTGTTCTTGAAGCAGCCATTTTGAAACATCATGAGTCAATGTGGCCTTTCGAAACAAACAGATGGGGTGCAACTCCTGGTACCAGAGATTTTTGAAAAGGGTTCCAGTCCTTCTGACAGACATGTAACATGTTCAGTTATCTCTGCTACTCATGATTATTGCACTGCAACTATGCTGAGAAATAGTACAATCAACTTATATGGGTTAGTAATGACACAGTTTATACGAAATACAAAAGGATAAGTCATCACTACTAAACAGTTTATGTCCAGTAAATTCCGGCTTTACAGAGTGTGTTCCTTTTGCCATATGTAGCAATCTTCCTACTTTTTCAAGTACAACCACACTGTTATTGATCTGTCGTAATGGCCTCAGGGGCCACATCAAGAGGATTCTGAAAATCCTTTTGCGACCCCCCATTGGCATCTTGCAACCCCCCACTTTGGGAATCCCTGCTTTACACAGTGAGTAACAGAAACACAGTTCATGGTAAAAATAGTAAATAAATAAAACCTATTGAATAAAGTGTCTTGTATCTGACTGAGAGGCTGCACTCTGCTTCTGTGCCAGAGGTTAAAACAGCCTCACGGTTAATCCATCACAGATCTGAAAAATCAATCAGATGTAATTTGAGGAAGAAAACACAAATTCAGGTGAAGGCGCCCGGATTTTTAATTAAACCAGTCAGTTTGTTGAAGCATTTTAGCCTCACAATAGACAGACATCAGTGTGATTAAAGCGTGGACTGAGAGAAAACGAGACTGATGAAACCCTGATTACACAGTGTCACCCAGCATTTAGAAGACCCATCCTCTGTGATCAGCACTAAACACCGCTCTGCTGTGCTCAGGTGGTCACATGGATGGAAATGCCACGCAGGGATCACGGAGGCTGCGCCAGGCCTGGAGGCCCCTCTGGTGTGCCGCCTCCTGGCCCCCGGTCCCCCCGGCCTTCTCCAACCCCTGCCATGTATGATGACAGATGGCCGACTTCCCACAACAACGGCTGCAGCAAAAAGCCAAACCTCCTGCACAGCCTTTATCGGAGCTGAGTCCGGAGTGCAAAAGAAGGGAATAATGAAGGAAAACAGTCAGCACCCTCCATGAGGAAAATGACATCATTACGTTTGTGGCTTAACCTAAAAAAAGACCCAGTTCGCAAAGGATATTTCCTCTAACCCTTAACCCTTTCTTAACCCTTTAAATCCATTGGTATCATATTTGTGACAGAAGGTTCTGAAGCCTTTATTTTATCAATAAGATCAATACTTTCCTTAAAATCTTGTTGTATATGACCCAATAAGTGTTTTCTGCCCCTTGGTGGATTGTCATCAGACTGAAAGCCAATGGAAATTTATGGGATTTTTTTTTTTTTTTTCGCTTTTTAATATGGCCATGAATGTAAATCATCTAACACACATTTTAGAGTAAAGTCTATGATAATTTTCAAAAAGTTCCATTAAGAAGAATACTTATATTGTTATTTGGTTTAAAATGTAAAAATATTGAAAAATATTGAAATTATATATTGAAATAAAAAGGCTGTAAAAGGTTTTATGTAAAAAAAAAAAGTCCCCTGAAATGTTCTATATTTTAAAATTTTATGGGTACAATTGTATTTGTATCCATTGTTGTGAACAAAAAGTTACAAAAATGCCAAATGTATTGAAATAATATGGCAACATTTTTTGTTTGGATTATTTTAAAAGGGCTCATAAACGTTTAAATTCGAAAAAAATTGAATTTTGTGGTTAGTTTTTAATGGGTCAGATTTTACAGGGGTAAATGATTTATCACTATTTATTGTATACTACACTCCTTATTTTGAGTTTCTTCAGCAAATATCAAGTATTTTTTCTATATTTAATTATGACCATGTAGATGTTCATTAAAGCTCAGTGTATATTCAATGGTTATTGTATCAGAAATGGAGAAAAACTGAAGAAAACATGGCTTTTCAGGGAAATCTCTCATTATCTGAACATAAACCAAGTGTCTCCATCCGCTGTCTTTGATCCAACTCCATGGGTTTTACTGGTGAATCAGTGTTGTAGAAGATGACAGTGTCTCCACGGTAACTACAGAGCCTCTGAACATCCAAATGGGTCATGCCTGATGACCATGAAAAGATGACAGACTGTATTGTACACCAATTATTTACATTGTATTGATACGATTAATGGATCAACACATATTAAACCCTTTAGATCAGTAGATGGTTTTGGTTGACGATGGATGTTTGGGTCTTTATGGGTTAAACACCAAAATGTACCACATAGGTATATAAAGCTGACAGTGAAAAGTGATACTGTCGCCGCAGGACAATAGGTAATAACATTTCAACTTTATCACCTTTCCATTATGACTATAGTAGTGCCCGCGCTCCTGTTTCCTGACATTAAGGTCTATTACCAGCTGTGTCATAAAGCATTTGTCAGGCTTCTCAGTGTGTGTCTCCATGTGGTCTCATATGTTAATGTAATAGTGTCATAACGCATAAAAATCCAGAATATGCATGTGATATGAATACATAGAACTATATTGGCAAACAGAAAAGTATCCTTGAGTTTTTTCGTTCTACATGCATAAATGTAGTTGTGACTATTTAACACTCACTCAATTGGGAAATAGAAGTTTTGAGATTTTAGATGTGGGGATGGTGGTTCATATCTCCACTATTTGATTGGCCTATGACCCATTTTTTCATGTTAGAAACATCAAATATAAGCATATGTATAAACGAATGGCTAAACTATACGTATTTTGTAAGTTGTTGTCATTATTTTATTTGATTTTACTAAAAAAGAGAACCAAATACATCATTAACATGGTGTTTATTGTTTCATTACTGCACTGTAACTGCACTCTATTTTGTTTTCAGACACATTCCTCTTTATTTTTATTTATGAGGTGTGGCAGAAAAGTTCCAGGACAGGTGTCGTACAAGATATAGTTCAAATCCAAACTACAAACTACAACTTTTCTCCTTCAAAGTAATCCTGAAGTCTGTAACTGTGACCTCAGCTCTTTGCATTCATTGTCTAGCTATCTTAGATGAGAAAATATCTTTGATCACTTAATTGGATTATTCATACCTTTTACATTCCAGTGTAGAAATCTAATACTTGGTCCATTATTACAGTTGTGACTGTTGTTATTAGTCATCAATAGTGTTGCTTGGAAGAAAATGTGATCATCTCACCCTCGGGAAATGAAAGAAGAAAAAAACTGAGGAAAAAGGACAAAACAAAAACACACATCTACACATAAAGAGACATAACCCAAGAACCAACAGCCCAGACCACCCGCCAGG
>JAPTGZ010000005.1:16335170-16345222 GCA_029814645.1 Fowleria isostigma | reverse complement strand
TCATGTGACTAAAACAGACAGAAAAGAAAACATGGAATGTCTAAAAGCACTGTTTTTGTCAGTACAGTGCCATAGATTTTGATGTAAGAACTTATAAGATTTTGGTTATTATCAAGAAAACCATAAAAAATGGATAGATATTAGCTCTTAAATTAAACTTTTATGAGGTTTTTTTTTTTTTGTTATCATTATATTTGTCCAAACGCATGTACCTTTTAATTATACCGGGCATTAAAATGAACAAGAAATTGAAAAAAAACCAAACAAACAGGGCGGTCTAATAATAATGACTGTATCTGTGCATTTATATGAGTGCAAACCCTGTCTGTTCTCCATCTGAACCACTCCAAACCCATCTGTAGAAAAGCAAAGAAAAAACAAAAACCCAGTCTCAATGTCACCACCAATGAATCCACACAATGATGATACCTATAATATGTATGTAAAAGAGAGACAATCAGGTGATGTGACATAACAGAGGATGCATGTATCAGTCTGTATATAATGGACTGAAGGACAGCGGAGGTGAGGGTAGATATATAGAGTATATAGACGTGGTGGATTTTTACAGGTGCTTTGTGCATTCAAATAAAACTCTGATTTGCTTTGACTTTCATACCCATATTGATCCTATAACATCAACCAAAGCTACATTTATTTTATGTGTGTGGTGCCATTTTTTTTTTTTTTGGTTTATTTGAATGTCCTCCTATCTAATCACAACAGAGAGCAGAAACATCCTGATGGTCTGAGCGTGCCGCATGAATGTATTATATGTGTGATGGGATTTGACAGGTCAATCTCTGCTGCTCTGCATCCCGCTGCTCAGAGGAGAGGACACTCCCAGGTTGCCACGGCTACCGACAGCCTGGCATAGCAGGTAGGTTTCCCTCATCTCCCCCTGAGGGAGGAAGGCTGCGAATTAATTTTGCTTTAGAGCTTGTTTCTTCTTCTTCCTCCAGAGCAGCTGGTGATGGAGGTGATAAGGCAGCCTCGGTTATCCGTTCTGACGAGGCTGACAGCCATAATGCAGTGATGGAATTACTTTAAAACATGCTGGGACTCTGCAGGTTACACTTCGAGGTCACAGTGGTTAAAAAGCATTGTTAAGCTAAATTATGAATATGGGCTGAAGCCGCAGTAGCAGCAGGTCCCTGCAGACCGTTCACCTCTGTCTATCAGCTGGTGGAGCTGTAACCTCCATCCATGACCGCTGCGATGACTAATGGCTTTAACAGAACGTCAGCAGAGCTTCATTTGTACCTTTATTTCATCTCACCTTGCAGTGTCCTGCTCCACCTGTCTGAGCCACTGAGATAAAATGCCCATATTGTGCTTAATAAGGGCACTTTCTGATATGAAGCACCTGAAAACTAATATCATGCAACCACAGAGCTGCAACATCTCAAGTTTCACATCTAAAATGTGCAACCATCAGGCAACAGTACCAGTCCTCAGACATACTGGGCTCCCAGTTTGACAAAATCTACCGTTTTATGATTGACTTTCACATTTATGAAAGGAATATTTGAATGTTACTATAAATGTACTGTATTTTGGTCAACAATATATCACTCTCAATAACACTATTATCTGTGCAAGAAGAAAAAACAAAAAAAATATTAGAAAGCATACAAAATTATAAAAGGAAAAGCCTGAATAACCCTTGCTCTAAAACAAAAAGAGATGTAACATTTCCACATGAAAATATCAGACATGTGTCCAATATATTTTTTTTTACTTTTGCATTTATTTTTATTCAGTGTAATATAATAACAGTAGTGTGTTAACCCGTGGGAATCCACAGGTTCTAGAAACAGTATAGCTTTGACTAATCGTGTCATATTAATAAAAATAAAAATAAACATAAAAAAGCCAATAGACATTGTAAAACAGACACATGAACATAAATAAAAATTAAAATAAACCCCTCTTGAACCCCTGTACATAAAACAGAACACAATGAGTAAAATGTCAAGTACCCACAATGCAATGCAGCAGATATGCCACAGTATTGGTCTTTGACACCAACCTCACAGACATGCCCTCGGTGCCATTTCAGTGGGTGTGAACAACAATAAACACTGTTTATCAATTAAGAGGAGAGGCAAGGAAATAAAATAATGGAGAGGAGAAAGAAGAACAAACAGATACTGAATCAAGAGAAACTTATCAAAGACGCCAGGGGTTGGTAGTTTGATAAGATGGCCTCTACAAACAACTGTATAACCTGAAAAAAAAATAACATCTGTATAGCTGACACAGTACTGCTGCTTCCAACGTCTTCCATGGACATTACTAACTATTTGGTTTACATCAGAAGTACTGACACTTTTATAGAGCTAAAAAAGTACAAATGTGTTGAGGCTCACAGACTCTTCTCCAATGGCTGGTTGAACGCTCTTTACTCATTTCAACTGGATAATTGTTCAAACACAGTCGTCACAGCAATGGTAAGAAAACACCGGAAGCTCATTGTGTGACTCCCATGCACACGTATTTTTATTTTTTTAGTTTCAGTCATTTTGGGAGGGGGGGAATATCACCAGTCTCTGGCATTATTATTCTGGGGTCATGACTTAAAAGTTTGGGAACCCCTGCAGTGGTAAATGCAGTGTTCCTGTTTTTAACTTCATTTCCTGTCATGTATTGTGTGACAGTGCACCTTCATTTCCTTCATGTAGCGGTGTACTGTGCATATCGTGTACCAAAATGACTAATATATTTGAAAATACTGGTCTTATGAACTTGGCGAGATAGTAGCGTGGAGACGGGACTGTTCCTCAGCTGTAGGTACCAAACTGACCAGGTCGTGCTGACAGACACACATACACAGACAGACGCTCTGAGCCTCTTCCAGTATTATGATGCACATTATTTGTGGCTGTTACATACACAACACAGGAGATGGCTGTTTATCTCCTGTTGCAGGCCAAAAATAAGTGTTATTTTTCACCATTCTGTAAGTGTCACCATGATGGCTGTCATCATCAAATAGTTACATTTTAAGCCTATATGTATAAAAACATAGATGTATATCTTTGCCTGTTTCTGTGCCTCAAACCATTCATGGTGGATAAAGTAATTCCAGTCCAACATGTCTGAATATTTTCTTATAATATGGTGTACAATGAAAAATAATATGGTGTTTTTACACAGTTATGACTCGGTAACTTGGACTGTTCAACACAGGAGTATTTCAGCAATAGGTGATTTTAGTTCTCATAAACTTACTTGACAATTTCAATGATGTGCAACCACAATATGTAAAACCTGGAGGGGTTTCTGAAGTCCCTGTGAACGCTGAAAATGAGAGGTGTGTGTGTTTGTCTCTGTCTCTGGAATAGCTCACTCCATCTTTAACTGTGACACTGCTATGGGATTTATAGCTTTTCATTTTATCAGTGGCATTTCATATATATTGTCCTGTCATTGGTAGAGTTATTAAAAAAAAAAAAGACTGAAGGAATTCCTTTGAGATCTTGTAGTTTGGATGGCTATTTTATGTCTTTAGCTATTTTATGTTGTCTTAATTGTATGTAAGTTTTATAATCTGTCTGTTTATTTGTATTTGTATTTGTACTGATGTGCATCCTGGTCAGGTCTCCCTTGAAAAAGAGATTTTATCTCAAGGGATTTCCTGAGTAAATAAAGGTTATTATTATTATTATTATTTTTAAACACCATAACCTCCATTTGGCTCTTAAACCCAAATGGTAAAATGAAATAAATACAACACAAATTGTAACAGATTAAGAATGTTTTGGACATTGTGCATTGTAAATCCAATCCAACTTTATTTGTAAAGCACTTAGAATACAAGAATAGATTTAAAATACATTAAACAACTACACAAAAACAGTGCTGTACAGAAGAATGTATAAAAAAAATAAAATAAAAGAATAAAATACAAAAATAGACTAAAAATACATAAAAAGCTGTACTATTTAAAAACAATAAAAATAATAAAAAAAAACCAATATCAAATACCAAATTAAAAAAATAGAATAAAAATAACACATTCAAACATCTCACATGGTTTCAAAAGCCAAGGAGAAAAAAAAAGGTTTTTAAAGAAGGGATTTAAAAAGAGAGAAATTCTACATCTCTATTTAGCCTGCACAGGTTGAACACTGGTTATTACAGCTGAATAAAATACAGTTTTCCTAGTTTGATCTGATCTGGTGTTAAATGTAAAGTATATGGTCCCAGCTTTTGTCAGCGCTGAATGCCGTGTCCTCTCCATAATGTCTCCTGTGTCCTTCACAGCTGCCATTATAGTAACAGCAGCAAACAGCCACATGTACACACACATCGACAGACTCACCACAGGTCTGCACGATTAAATGAATACAGAAAATACCATCATAGGGCACAGAGATTTACAATCAGCGCCTGAACATTGCATAAAGGCTCAGTCCCAGAGGCCTGCAGTCGTTCATGGCAGTGGGGAGGGTTTTCTCCCAGTCATTATGATTACAATTCAGGTTAATACTGCTACATTTTTTTTAGAATAGGTTGGTACTTTCAGAAAAATGAACGATGACATTCTTTATATTTAAGTATTTGCATCTATTTGATTTCATTTACATGATATAAATTTTAGAATGATTCCTTAAAATCAACATAAATCTGTTAACTTAGAAAACTATTAAATTTAATCAGTGAAAACGTATGACTAAATTTATTTATTTTATTTTATTTACCTTTATTTAACCGAGAAGTCTCATTGAGATCCGAAATCTCTTCTGCAAGGGAGACCTAGACCTATTAGTGATTATATTTTAAATATGATGAGCTGTGAATCAACCAAGATTTATGTAGTTAAAATTTATGAGACTGATTTACATCAGGTTTACACAAAGATTTCCGTACATGCATATCTGCCGCATTGCATGGTGGGTACTCAACATTTTACTCATTGTGTTCTGTTTTATGTGCAGGGGTTTGGGGAGGGGATTTATGTTAGGTTAATGTGTCTGTCTATTACAACATTATTTGGCCTTTTAATGTTTATTTTGATTTTTATTAATATGACACTATGAGCAAAAACTTGTAGGACCAACAAAGCCTTACCTGTTTGTCACAGTCAAGCACTTTTTTATGTCATAATGAAACAATCTGAACTCTTTCAAAGTGAAAGCCTTTTCTATGCACCTTGAATCTCAATATCTGTTTACTTCAGGAACCTCTGCTATAGATATTAAAGTAGGTGCAGGCCAAATCAAAAATAATACAAAATATCTTGGGTGAAAATTTTAAATGCATTGGGTTTATTATTTCAAATACATAGACTTCATGTATTTTATTTCATTGAAGTTCTGCATAAACCTTTTTTAAGCATTTCAAATACATTGGACTAATTCATTTTGAATGCATACACTCGTTCTTAAGTATTTGAAACAAATTGGATTTATCAATGATGAATACTTAAATCTAAGATAATTCTTTATTAGTCCCACAAGGGGAAATCTGTCATTGTTTATTCCAAACACATTGGGTTTATTGACATTATTACATAAATCTCATTCTTAATTGTTTAATTTACATTTCACTGACAAATGCAGCACATAAAGTTTATTGGCCTGTTTGTGTTAAATCTAAGTCATTCAAATGGATAGAAATTTTATATGCAATTGAAAAACCATAAATCTTATGAATTAGGCCTAAATATTTCTGAGTGTAGCAGTTGGAAGCACTTGTATCTGCAGTGGCAAACTGAAGGCCACTACCTTTAGATAACTGGACAAAAGCCTGAGTCACACAATGTAGAAAAGTGAACAGACAGTCCTGAGTTCTAACTAATACTCTCTGATTCTAAACCTACACCATGTATGTCGTTTTTAACTTGTCATCCCAGTGCCCTGTTCAAAGTTTTCTGTATTTCTGCCCTGATGCTGTTGCTGTTTACGCTTTATATGGTTATTATTAGTTATGATTAAATGACAGAATATTAGGATTAAACGTCACTCCCTCAGTCACTGGATATTTGAGTTCTGAGGAAGATGTAATAAAACGTAGGAACATCTGTCTGGTCTTTAAAATCCTGCGTCGTTTAACTCCTCCTCCACTGAATTCATTCATAAACCAATGCAATAATACTGGTCAGAACATGTGGTGACTCACTGGTCCCATTCAAGAAAAGCACATTTAGTCAATTTTCATTTTCTGTTAAAGCAACACAAAACTGGAACTAAACATACCTACTCCACTTTTACAGCCAAGTTAAAAACATGGTTTGCCGTTAATTACATCTGCACACACCAACATACAGCAGTGTGTTATTTGCATCATGATCATGGATGCTATCTGTCCATATGTGGTGTCTGTCTGTGATTATGTGCTGATATATTGTGTGTGATTATACTGTACGTGCTGCTTTTGTATGTTTTGATTCTATGTGCTGTCTCTGTATGATTGTACTGATGCTTCACTGTTCTCTTTTATCTCTTTTCTCCTTTGTCTTTGGTGATTTATCTTATCCCTCAGCTGTTTTAACTCTCTCCTTTTAATTAATGTGCTGTAATACATTATTTATTTAGGGTGCCTATTGTCAACTGGCCGGGGACTACAGCAGGATACTAACTATGTTGGCTAAAGCTGCTCTTTATACTGTTATTGATACAGTTCATTAATTGGGATTGTCCACAAACTAAACTAAACTAAACTAAACTAAACTAAATTGAATTAAATTAAAGGGTCCAGTGAAATTGCGGTTCTATTAAGTGGATCCTTCTGGGGTTCTGTGCTCTGGTTCAGTGTCAGCCTCAGGTCTCAGCCTCTCTGGATCCTCTTTGATGCAGGTGATTATTTTATTTACAGTGAACCTAAACCAGTAGTATACTTGGTTTTTGTCCTTTTCAGATTCTAACCTGCATGATTTTGTCAGTGTATAATTTCTCTGCTTTAGTATGTTTTACCTTGCCACTCCAGTGCTCAGTCTTGTCTCTCAATTGTGCTTTTATTAAGTAGTTAGCAACTAATTTTAACCCAAAAACACCTGTTTGTGTCAGTTCAAATGATTTTTTCCTCTCTATTTAACTTTCTTAAATGATTTATCACCACTTACTAGAATATTATCCTCTATATCTTGCGTTTTTTTAATGTAAATCATGCATTTTTCTGTTAGTAATTTCCTACATTCAGTTTAGATGTTCTAGATAACTCATAGTTAATCCAAAAGTTATTACATCACAACAGAGAACACTGAGGAAAAAGTGACTTTTTTTCAGTAAAATACATCATTATCTGAATGTAAACCCAGTGTGTCCATCCACTGTCATCGATCCAACTCCATGGGTTTTACTGGTGAATTACTGTTGTAGAAGATGATGGTGTTTCCATGGTAACTATGAAGCTTCTGAATGTCCAAATGTCTTATCTGATGACCACAAAAAGATGACAAACTGCATTTTATACCAATTATATTTACATGTATTGATAGGATTAGTGGATCAACAGGATTTAAACAGTTTAGATCAGTAGATGCTTTTGGTTGCCAGTGGAAATGTGGGTATGGGTTAAACATAGATTTCATTCTATGTTTCTTTCTGGATTTTGACACAAATTCCCCCCACTGACATCCCCGCTGATCCCCTGCAAGACCTTTGAAGTTCATATAAGTTGGAATTGAGACTTTAAAATGATTTTTGTTTCAGTTCAAGTCTCAACATTATTTTGGTAAAGAGGTTCTTAACTCAATGGGACATTTCCTGGTTAAATAAAGGTTATAAAAACATTTTGCACAAAGGAATGGCAAAGATTGTCTGCACAGAGTTTACCTATCACATGAATATTAAATACGATTCAGACGCGTTCAGGGTCAGTGGATGTACACGACTCTCTCTGTGATGGCAGCAACAAACTATCCCAGTTAAAGCCTGAGACTCGCCCATGGAACTGATTACATCACAGCTGACCTGGCACACGGTGCTCCGTGGTCCGCAGACCTGTGCCAGCTCCGGGCCATGTGGCGAGGACGGGCTGGTCTGCACAGGAAGTGACTGAGGAGGGACAACAGGACGATGACTCTGCTGAATCAGGACTGACTCAGTTCACTCACAGGCAAACAGCTCATCTCCACAAAGCCATTCTGATATTCAGGAAATCATCCAACCTTTTAGTTTGGCTCTGCAGTAACAATGTTTACATTTTTGGTCAAATTTACATCTTAGAGTAGGGTAAGGTTTGACCACATGCACCATCCTCACTGAACTTACCTAAATATTACACCTAAATCTATATGGAGGCGTGTTCTCCTTACCTACAGACCAAACTCCTATTATTACAGATGAATTCTGGGATCTTTCATACTTATTATGAAGCATTCAGTGTCAGAGTGGCTTTTTCACTCCTCAAAAATAAATCCAATTTTGAAAATTCTGGGACCAAACAGCTGAAGACATTTCTGAGGATAAAAAAATACATATTATATATTTTATTTGTGTGAAAATTGTCCCATCTGGCTGACAGATTTTCATCCAGTTTGCACCTCGCTTCCTCTGTCACCCTGAACAAACCTATACATGCAAAATGCAAAAGATGATTAATAATATATTCAGATGGATGAATAATACATTAAATAACATTTAAATCACTCTGATAAGAGTTTTTGGTTTTGGTTATGAACATGAACATACTTAGCAAGAAAGTATTCAATCTTTAAAACCCTATCAGTCAACTTAGTTTATTGTCATTATCACAAAAAGACGAGATATCAATAGACCACCCGACGGTTGGCATCACACCCAAGTGAAACCAGTACAGAAGCTTATCCCTAAAGTGCATCATGTGAATCCATAATATATTGTAATATATTACAGTACATAATCATTTACAGCTGTGGCAGGATTACTATTGCAACAACACATCATCAGTATAGTAAAACTAACCTGTCTCATCACAGTCTAAACTTAGTTAACGTTCCCTGAGGCTTTGGCACAGGTGATCGAAGGGTTGGTGGTTCAAATCCTGCCTCCAACTGTCCACATGTCAAAGTGTCCTTGGGCAAGACACTAAATACTAAATTGCTCCTGGTAGTGCCTTGCATTGCAGCAGCCGCCCACTGGTGTATGAATGTGTGCATGAAGGGGTGAATGTGAAGCTTTGTAAAGCGCTTTGGGCAACATGAAAGTGTGGAAAAGGACTATATAAGTTCAGACCATTTACCATTAACATCACATTACATTCAAACAACCAGATTTTTTAGGTATCTGTACTTTACTTGAGTATTTATTTTTCTGTAAACTTTTTACTTTAACTCCCTACATTTTTGCATCAATATCTGTCCTTTATACTCCTTACACTCTCAGAATAGGCTTGTTACTTTTTCAAACCAAACAGATGTGAGATACGTCACTACAGAGAGGGAAAATCACTATTTTTTGCATTTTCTTGCTCACTACCTGCCCACATTTTGTTTTAATTTTACTTTATTACAATTGAGAAGTTGTACTTTTTTACTTTTACTTAAGCACAGGGGTTGAATCAGTACTTCTACTTATACAAGAGTATTTTTTCACACAAGTAGCTGTACTTCTACTTAAGTACAGAATGTAAATACTTTTGCCACCTCTGCAAACAACACCATACAGTACTGCGAGTCCAGTCCATGTTTGCGTAGGTTAATGCAATGTGATGTGATGGGATGTGTTATTGAGACAAGATGACAGGAGTGTGTGTGTATGTGTGTGTGTTTGTAAAACTATATGTTGTTGGGACATGGCTTTGCATACACAGTCTCATCCCGGGGACAAAAAATTTATGGGGACAAAAAATGCGTCCCCACTAAATTTTTGCTTTAAAACATGTATAAAATGTCCAGAAGTATGTCTGGTGTAAATTTCAGGGCGTACTGTAATAAATACAAGGACTTTTGTGTATATACGCAAATTTGACATGTCCCCACATGTGACTATGGGATTAATTAAAACATAAATTTCATGATATGAAAAATTTAGACCAATATAATTGTTCAGGAAATTTCTTTGGACTATAAGTTGATCCGGAACATAAGTCGCATCAGTCAAAAAAATGAGTCATGAAGAAGGGGG
>JAPTGZ010000005.1:16306639-16317140 GCA_029814645.1 Fowleria isostigma | reverse complement strand
GCAAGAAACAGCCCTGGCTCAGATTGATGTATAGAATTATTATATCAGAAAAATGAAGGAAAAAGTGACTTTCAGTAAAATATATCATTAACTGAACATAAACCAAGTCTCAGTTTACTGTCATTGATCCAATTCTATGGGTTTTACTGGTGAAATGTTTTCCATGTTTTCTTGTCTGTCTGTTTTAGTCACATGATACACACAGGAGTTAGTACTACCATTGTTTTTGATGACTTTTGATGGTCTAACATTTTTTTTCTGTGACTGTACAAACAATATGTAGCTGCATGGCCCCTGGCATAAACAGTCTATGCAGTTGTTTAGAGCCACAACCACAGACACAACACAATCAGTGCACTAATTGTTTTGTGACCCTCTCTTTATTTCAACATATATTACATGTCAATTTAAGCAAGTGCATTAGTAAACATACAACTAGAGGAGTGGAAAAATAAAGCAGAAAAGCAGGTTGGAACTTGTTGCTTGCTCCTCTGTGTGTAACCATGGTGACACAGCAGTGGTGGGCAGGGCATTGTGGGTCAATCTTTATTTTGCTGGTGTGGGAAAGTACTAACATTAAAAATGAAAAAAAAAAATAAAAAAAAGTTTAAATAAGTTCACTTTCTTTTTGATCATTTTGAATACTTAATAATAATTGTTCATTGTCTTAGCCTCTCAAAATTTGATATAGTTTTAATATACCCATTGTTTTAAAATAAAGTAAGATATTTGTTGCTAATCATGTGCATGTTTCAGTTCGGTTATGAGCAGTGCATGTGATTTGGTGGTTATCCTGTGAGTGTTTTGGGGCCACAGACAAAATCTTGCTTCGGGGCCACCAACGTCTTAGGGCCGGCCCTGGACATTTCTTTACAGAACGACAAACCTTTAATTAAAGCAGACTTTTTGATCCTTAAAAACTGAATTAGTCATTCATATCCCACAAAATTATCCTACAGTAAGTTCTCTGGAAGTACACTGCACATTTTATAAATAACCAGTCTCTTGTTATATTTTGGTTAATTTTATCTGAGCTGGGGGGGTTGGACTGTTTTTGGTTATTTTGGGTTTAATTCAAGAGAAATGTTTTCTTTTTTTTTCTTTCCTGTATTTGGCATCGAATACTCAATGATGAGGTGTTTGAAAGCCTCTATATTTAATTTCTGAATGAATCTTACACACTGCATCTTCATCTATGCTGCTTTTGAGTCTGTTTTTTCCTTTTCTTGTCATCCCTTTTTCCTTCATTTTCCTTCCATCGCGGCTCCCTCGGGCCATTCCATGGGAAAAGAAACTTTTCCTGAGGCCCTGGGAGAAATCCAGCTATTTTAGGAAAACACGTCACTGCTTTGAGCTGCAGCCCAGAAACTCTCCCTTATTTCCATCATCCAGTTTTTTTTCTTCTTCTTCTTCTTTTACTTGTTGCACGGCGCGCAGTGTTTACCTTCCATGTTGCTTGAAACGGGTACTTTAGATTTTTTTTTTTGGACACAGCAAGAAGGAAGAAATAAAAAAGTCTGTATGTGTGGTGTTTCCGTGCACAGTGCAACATGTCTGGCGCAAACAGAGAAAAGCCATGGCCAATCTCGCAGGTCGTGCACAACTTGTGGAGCAGCTGAGCAGTGTTCAGGGCTGCTGTGGAAACGTCAGCAAGGTCTTGTGTGGAAACAGCTGCGACGTGACATTGCAGAGCGTCTCTCTTGTCTTTTTTGTCCCTGGGTAGGAATGGGTACGAATGGATGGAGGACGAAACCCTGAGCCACAGGTATTCACGTCAGACCCCGTCGTGCATACTAAAGGACTATTCTGCATGGAACTGTCATTGCATGTTCTCAAATCACGTTTATATTTTTAATGACATATCATCATCATCATCTTTTCAGACGTTTCCATTGTTCATATTTGGAAGTAGATTTTCCACATAAATACAAACTCAAGGGGATAACCTTGAACCGGTGCCACACTGGAGACAACAGGTTCATTACGCACGACTCTTCTCGTTTACGCAAAGTCTCCAAATCCAGATATTTACGCCTAAATGTTGTAATTTGACCGTGTGTGTGTGTTCGTACATAGCTGGATCACATTCACCCTGAGCATATGTGCTTGCATGTGTGTTTTTATTTCCCCTCAGTGAGAGAGTGTGCACACACACACGTCAGCTCGGGGAGGGCAAAGCCTGCTTAAAATGCAGTGAATGTGACAGCCGAGCCATAGTCCAGACTACAGCAGGAAGGTGAGCGTGGAGGGGGGGCAGTGGAAATGCCAGCGGAACCAGCTCACCCGCAGCCCTGCCGCAAAAAAAAAAAAAAAAAAAAAAAAGACACAGACACGCGGAGACGCTCAGCTGGTTCCCAAATACGCGCGGAGGTGTCGGGGGGGGACAGAGAGGATTGAGGTGCGGAACGCGTCGCCCTTGTCTGGGGGGGAAAGATGACAGTGGTGCCCGGAGAGAACCTGGATGAGACTGTGGCACTGGCCGCCCTGTCCGCCCAGGATGTGTATGACCCGGAGAGAGCCGACAACCAGGAGTGCTGCGAGCGGGTGGTCATCAACATCTCCGGGCTGAGGTTCGAGACGCAGCTCAAGACGCTCGCCCAGTTTCCCTCCACTCTTCTGGGGGACCCGCGTAAAAGGATGCGCTTCTTCGACCCGCTGAGGAACGAGTATTTCTTCGACAGGAACCGACCCAGTTTCGATGCCATCCTCTACTACTACCAGTCCGGGGGCAGGCTCCGGAGACCCGTCAATGTACCTGTTGACATTTTCATGGAGGAGATTAAATTTTACGAACTGGGGGAGGAGGTGATTGAGAATTTTAAGGAGGATGAGGGGTTTATTAAGGAGGAAGAGCGGCCGCTGCCTGATAATGAGTTCCAGCGGCAGGTCTGGCTCCTGTTCGAATACCCGGAGAGCTCCGGACCCGCCAGAGGGATAGCAATAGTTTCTGTGCTGGTGATTTTGATCTCGATTGTGATTTTCTGTTTGGAGACTTTACCCGAGTTCAGAGAAGAAGCCAGAACGTTTGACGATCAGCTGATGGTGAACGGAACCGCGCGCCCTAAGAAGCCCAACCCGTTCACGGACCCGTTCTTCATCGTGGAGACGCTGTGCATCATCTGGTTCTCCTTTGAGCTGCTGGTCCGGTTCCTGGCCTGCCCCAGCAAGCCCGCTTTCTTTAAGAACATTATGAACACCATAGATATAGTGGCCATCATGCCCTACTTCATCACCCTGGGGCTGGAGCTGGCGGAGCACCAGGGCAACGGGCAGCAGGCCATGTCCCTGGCCATCCTCAGGGTCATCCGCCTGGTCCGGGTCTTCCGGATCTTTAAGCTCTCCAGACACTCCAAAGGACTGCAGATTCTCGGGAAGACCCTACAGGCCAGCATGAGGGAGCTGGGACTGCTTATATTCTTCCTCTTCATCGGGGTCATCCTCTTCTCTAGCGCGGTGTACTTTGCGGAGACCGATGACCCGGAGTCGGGCTTCAGCAGCATCCCGGACGCCTTCTGGTGGGCGGTGGTGTCCATGACAACGGTGGGCTACGGGGACATGTGTCCGGTCACCATCGGGGGCAAAATAGTGGGCTCTTTGTGCGCCATCGCCGGGGTGCTGACCATCGCGCTGCCGGTGCCCGTTATCGTGTCCAACTTCAACTACTTCTACCACCGGGAGACGGAGCACGAGGAGCAGTTCCAGTACACGCACGTGACCTGCGGCCAGCAGCAGCCCACCTTCGGAGAGTTCCGGAAGAGCGACAGCAAGCCGTCCCTGACCAAGTCCGACTACCTGGACAGCGACGACGCAGACTCCATCAAGTACACCAACTGCAGTCCGCACAAAGCCTACACCGGGAAACTGACGGACGTGTGACGGACCTGAGCCCACGGCCCGGTGCGCACTGACGGACCGGTTTGTTTGTGTGGCACCGCCACATCCTGCGCTCCGGTTTGAGTTTAGACTGGCGACCTCTATATTTCTGCCATCAAAGGGAATCATTCAAACACACCAGTGGATGGATTATAAATCATATTCACCCCCCTCTAAGTCTTCCATTACGCATGAGTCGGAAAAAAGCTTAGAACACGATCATTATATTTGTAGCACTTTATCATCGAGGTTTTTCTTAGTAAAGGCGTAACCTTTTGCCCTTATGCAGGTTCAGAGTTTACATTTGCTTTTCAGAGACGCAACATAGGACCAATTCAGTCTAAATGTACAAAGTGATGATGATGCAGGAGGCACGTGGTGCTGTTATTATTATCATCGCACATCCACCTGTTATCCCCCTCGTGTATTTTCCATTCAGGTTGGCCGGAGCCCAGTTCAGGATCAGTCGCTGAAGCTGATGTGTCTTTTCAGATGACAGCAGCCAGGAGAATTAAATACCACCCAAATTAAAAAACCTTTGATTCCACATTTTGAGTTAAATCTCCGGGCTGATGTTAATTCAGTGGTGACTGAAGCAGCCTTAAAGGCTAACATTCGGATGAATCCCTCTCTTGTCATCCAAAGTTACATTTTCCACTCTTCATCAGGTTAAATCCCCCACATCAGCCTGTTCACTAAAGCATTATGAAAACAGGTGCAACACTTTCAAACCAAGAGCGCCACCCTGTGGATGAAAGGGGTCTATGCACCTTTACGGTGGATGCAGTTTCTATAGCAACCTTCCAGACTTTTCTGTATTGTCTGCCTCAGGAATGAAAGGATGCAGGCTGAAACTGTAGAGACCAGAAAACCACCATGTTGTGGAAGCCTCCATGTTGTTTGATTTCACCCTCTGAAGCGATCCAGTCACTTGTGTTGGCTTTGGACCAGTCAGTACTGGTCAGTTACTGGAAGAACATATGCAGGTGTTTGACCTGTTCATCCAAGCACCTCAGTTACATCGACTATGTTGATTCAAACTGGGCTGCAGCCAGAGTTTATTTCAGTTATTTTTAGGCACAAAAATATTAAAAATAATGAAAACCATGACAGGCTTTCACAGGTTGATTTGATATTTTAAAATTCTTTGACAGCTAGAAAAACCCAAATGGATCCAGTTAATGTTAAATAAGAAAAATGACAAAACACTAAAACGTAAAATATTTGCATCAAAGTTTGACTGATGCTGAATTTTTGAGGATAAAATTAAAACATGCTGGTCATTTCCCAACACACCTTTTGTGACATAGTGCTGTGAAAAGACTCATATCTATTTAAAACATAAGAATTTATTTTTATTAGAAACTTCAGATTTCAATTTTCAGCTAATTTTATTCCAATTAACAAAAAAACACACGCACACACACAAAAGCTTGAAGCAAGAAGTCCGTAGTTATTGTCAAAATATTCAGTTCTATGGAAGTCAAGAGAGGCCAGAAAGATTCAAACTTTTATTAGTTAAATATCACAAATTTCCAAAGTGAAAGTATTGTACTTTGCATTTTAATCATAAAAATCAGATGAACTGATTTTAACTGAATTTAACAGGTGATTTTTTTTCAGATCTGCTTAACTGTGAGGTGAAAGAACACAGATGCTTTAATTGGAGTAGAGATATTCAAAAATATTTACATTTCAACTACAAAATGTGGAGCGATTTCAGTTCCCGTTAATGAGTATCATGTAATTTTTTTTCAGCATCATTAGAGCTGGTTAATCCGAATAAATTAATGAACACTGAACTTTTTTTGTTAATTTGATGCAATTGTGTCAGTGTACTGATAAAAAAAAAGTCAAAATTTGCAATTTCTGAAACAAATAATAATTTTATGCTTAACAGAGTAAAGTATATAACTGTAAAAAATACATATATTAATATTTTTTCTTAAAATAAATACAAGCTTTGTGTTTGTTAGCTGCCATATGAAACACAGACTTATAGTTGAGAGGTTGATATGAACACAGACGTTAAAAACCTGAATAATTTGCCTCTATAAAAAATATTAGACCTCTTAATACCCAATCGTATTTTTTTCGCAGAGCAGAGCTGTTCTAAATTGAGCTGAGTAACTTGAGATATTTCATTTCATAGTTAAACAGGTTACCTGCTGTATTTGAGGTTTCCATTAATTTAAAGGATATTATTGCACCTTACTTATTTGGACTCCAGAGATAAATCACGGCACTGCTGAAAAGTAAAAAGGGGGAATCGACAGACTGACGGGATGAAAACGGTCCCAGCAGACTTTTACAAAGAGAGGTGAAGCCCAACTGTTGGTTGGATTATTGGCTGAAGAGTCAATGGATTTTAACTGCTGAGTCATCAATACATGGACAGATGGACGACGCTTCAAGTCGGACGACCATCACACTCAAAGCATCGAACAGCTGGTCTCACAGAGGTGAGTCAAACAAGTGACACACATTCATATAAACCCAAACATGCATTTGTCTGTATGTGTTATATGTATTGTGATCAGTCCCAGGGTGCAGTGACCCATCAGAGTACTTGTTGATATACTTTTAACTGGTCCAGAAAGACAAGAGCAACAGGACACTTTGTGCAACTGACACAAAAGAAGAGCCCATGCATTTAAAGACATGCACAACTTATATTCTTCCACAGATCAAAGACAAAAATGTAATATCTCTTTTTAAATATACAAGGTCACTTTTCAGTTAGGATGACATATTTTGTCCCTTTTTATTTCAAGATTATTACATAAAGTTGTGGAAAAAATTACTGGACCACACTATGTTTTCTTCAATTTCTTGTTCATTTTAATGCCTGGTACAACTAAAGGTACATTTGTTTGGACGAATATAATGATAACAACAAAAACGGCTCATAAGAGTTTAATTCCAGAACTGATATCTATCCATTTTCAATGTTTTTCTTGATAATAACCAAAATCATATACGTTCTTACATCAATAGCTATGACATCGTACTGAAAAAACAGTGCTTTTAGACATTCTATATTTTCTTGTCTATCTGTTTTATCACATGATACACACAGGAGTTACTATTTAATTGCATAACCATTGTTTTTTATGACTTTTGAAGGTCTAATAAGTTTTTCCATGACTGTGTCTTTAAAATGTCTTTGACAACTACAAGATACCAGCACAAGTGGGTGATAAAGGAACAGAGATAAAGATATTTATTAATTGTGTGCTGCTGTTTAATATTTTTACATCTGTAACGTGTCCAGCTGGCTCATATTTTTGGATTTATGACTGAATAACAAAGAGATACAGCTGCAGCAAATATACTGAGACAAAGATTTATTTCCACATCTTGTTACACTGAACGTTAAATTAATGCATTTAGAAAACGTGAACAACTGTCTTCACCCTTTGTTTACTGATTGGAAATCCTAAATGTGTGGCAGTCTAGCTGTCTGTAGATTAAATAAGCATGGTGCAGTACCACTGTGAGCCTGCAGGTGTCAGCAGCTGCAACAGTTTGGCTGCTCTGTGACACTGTTGGAGGACAGATGCAGCTGAATCCTCACTTCTTTCATGCACCCACACAAATGCTATCCATCACAGTGTGTTTGTATATAATGATTGTCTGTAGGGGGTCATTAATTCACAATAAATCAGCACTTTAAACAGATTAAAATAATATTAGAATAGAATAACATAATATAATAAATATGCCACAAAAGAAGATAAATAAGAAAAAAATATGGATGCAGAGACATTAATTATGAGAAGAAAAATGAGTTTATATTATTATGTAGATTATTAAACTATATGACAAACTGAAATTACCATATATGTCAGTCTAGTCCCATCCTCATTTAAGAGTGAAAGAATATTTCTTAATGTGTATCAACCTGTAACGGCCCATGAATCTGCACCTGAATGCTCTTCCTTAACTACTGGATTGGAGTCTTATTATTTGAAGTTTAGTTTAGTTTATTAGTTTAATTTAATCTTAAGCACTTTATGTACTATACTAATTGCATATACTTGCACAATATTCAATACTGTTCATTATATCTCATTATGTGTACAGAGATATACATAGAGAGTTTGCTGTAAAAACCACATACATAGAAATTTACATGAGCAAGTATGTATAGAGAAATATGCATTTAGAAATTTACGTAGAGAAATGTTCAGAGAGATATACATTGAGACACTGGTTGTAAAACATTATGTGTACACAATATATATCATCCATAATTTTATACTGCAAGTAAAGATGAACTCAGTGTGAAAGTATTTTTTTCGGGGATGATTAAATAAAACTTTACAGAGAAAATTTCTTAAGGAGTTTCTGTGACGTAGCGTCTTCTACGTCTTACCAGTGGTGGAGAATCCCAGCTCCATAAAGTGAAAGTCCTGCCATGTATTGGTTCAACAAGGTTATTCATCTACCTGGATGAGGATCTGTGCTCATCTAAATGGGCTGGGTCAGTGAATGGTTGGAACAAACACATGGTAGGACTGTGACTTTATGGAGCTAACATTCTCCACCTCTGTATTGTGCATCTCCAATCACAAAAATGTACTTTTTTTAATGTTTGAGAAACCAAGCTGTTTATTTTTTATTTATTTATTTATTTTTAAAGTGTACAAGACTCTAAATCAGGGGTTTCAAACTCATTTTGGTTCAGGGGCCACATTTAGCCCAATTTGAGCTCGAGTGGGCTGGACCAGTAAAATAATGACATGATAACCTATAAATAAAGACAACTCCAAGTTTTTGTTGTAATACAAGAAAATACAAAAAAACTTTCATTAAATTATGAAAATATTAACATTTTACAAAAAGATGCAGATAACCTGAAAAAAAATCATTAGAAAAATGAGTTATTTTTTTTATTGGGAAAGGATAGTTTGTAAATATAAATATTTTCATAGTGTCATTTTATTTTTTCACTTGTATTTTTTTTCTACATAATTTTTCAAGTTGTTGTTATTTATAGTTTATTATGTTATTATTTTCCTTTAGATCACATTGGTCTGTTAGTGGAACCTGAACTAAAATGACTTGTCCAACCTCGACTGTTAATGTCTTCAGTATCATTTTTGCACTTTCATCCTGCGGGCTGGAGTGGAACCTTTGGCAGGCTGGATTTGGCCAGTAGGCTGCATGTTTGAGTCCCCTGTTCTAACTACTACAACTTAAAGGTTTCCATAAGATTCTGTTTACAGATCTTTACCAGAGGTGTGACATTTAGGTTCATCAAGTCAAAGTCCTGCCATGTGTTTGTTCCGAGCTGTTCACTGACTCAGTCCATTTAGACGAGCACAGATCCTCATCCAGGTCGATGGGATACTGAGGGGAGTCACCTGGTTTTAGTGAACAGGTTGGAACCAATACATGGCACGACTTTGACCTGATGAACCTGGGATGTCACACCTCTAATCTTTACTTTTACTATGGCTACTGTAAAAAAAACCCTCAAAACAAAACAAAAAAAACAACAACAACAACCTCAGATCAGTTATATTATAAGATGTTCCATATTCCAGAGTAACATTGTATGTTGGGATTTTTTTAATTGTGAATCAAGACCTGCTGTCTGAACGTAGCCTTAGATGAAATATTGAGCTACTTTAAATAACGGTGCTGAAAGTACTGCATAAATAAGTATCCATTAAAAGTACTATGTGGTTTTGGATTCTTATTAATGTGTTTGTTGTTCTTTCCATTTGTCTTTTTTC
Organism: Fowleria isostigma; assembly: GCA_029814645.1. Taxonomy (NCBI): domain Eukaryota; kingdom Metazoa; phylum Chordata; class Actinopteri; order Kurtiformes; family Apogonidae; genus Fowleria; species Fowleria isostigma. The sequence goes on along the minus strand of JAPTGZ010000005.1, from coordinate 16,307,523 downwards.
ATTATGTATTTTCTATTTAGAGTGTGGGTCTTAAACAAAAATTAACTCTTTAAAACCTGATGTATAAGTATATAAGTAAGGTTTTTTTATAGTGCACCGTCCACAGACAGAGGTCACAAAGTGCTTTACAGTGTAAAATAAAAACAATTAAAATACAGCTAAAACACAAATTAAAATACAACCAAAAACTATTTAAATGTGATGAAACATAAAGCACAACCAGTGCGTGGTAGCCATAAAATCAGTTTGGATTAAAATGCCTGCTTAAATAGGAATATTTTAAGATAGTTCTTAAAAGTTTCAACCAGGTCCATATGCATTTTGGATGGCTGTAATTCCTTCACTGTGCAATTGGAAAAATTCCAACGGTTTCTGAAACCTGGGACATCGCACTTTATAGGTGTTATTGGATCATTACGGTAATTTCAAATATGTCTGTACTAGAAGCTGGACAAGAAGTAGTTTTAGCAGAATTATATCATGCAGTAAATTGCAAATGACTGCCAGACTTTGAAAGATCTGGAAAAAATAAGTTCCCTGGAAAAATGGTCAAACAGACTCAGAGCATATTTTCTAACTGTTCGTTATCCAAAATAAGAAAAAAGTCCAGGCAGATCATTTTAGGCTTATAGTTTAAAACAGGGGTCTCAAACTCATTTAGTTCAGGGGCCACATTCAGCCAAATTTGACCTGAAGTGGGCTGCATCAAAAAAATAATGCCATAATAATATATAAATAATGACAACTCTAAACTTCCCTCTATGTTTTAGAGCAAAAACAGTAAAATTATACCATGAAAATGTTTATATCTACAAACTATCCTTTAAAACAATGTGAATAACATGAACAAACTGGAATTTCTTAAGAAAACAAAGTTCAATTTT
>JAPTGZ010000005.1:16289278-16306539 GCA_029814645.1 Fowleria isostigma | reverse complement strand
AGGAAAAAATAAAGAAAGTTTTAAAAATAAAGACAAATTAAGAAAAAATAAAAAAAAATGTATTATTTAATCCTATTGTTTGGCCTTGTATGGGTTGTGTTCACCTCCACCTATCACAGCCACTGTTACATTTGAAAAACTGAACCTGTTCCAATTCTTAAATAACAGCTTTAGTGAAATAACAAAAGGTGTCAAAACTCATCATTGAGGGTATGGGAGGGGGATCGTCAAATGTCGTCTTTATGGGGGAAAGAGTTAAGAAACACCGGTGTGGTGGATGCTAAAAGCCTCTGCGTGTGGGCAGATGGTGAGTCACCAAAACCAAACACAACCTGTGGGAATGACGGAGTGACGTTGTGCATCTGGAAACGGGGTTCTGTCAGAACAATCAGACTCATTAAATCCAGTCTGGTGGTGTTCTCCAGTCTCATCCAAACCTCCAAACAGGTGGAGTGGATTTGTCACCGGTGTTAGAGGCTTCTTCTGCCCACCTGCCGACATTATCTCTTCAGTCTGACGCAGAGTCAACCTGCAGACTTCCGCTAAAACAGATGAGTGCAGCTGATGTCAACGTGAGCGACATGTTAGTCTTATCTGGACTCATCTGCTGCAATATAAACAAAATACTCTTTATCTCTGATTTGCACATACAGTATTTTATTTTATTTTTTATTTTTGAAACCATAAAGATCCAAACATCCACTGACAACCAAAACCATCTACTGATCTAAACTGTTTAATACCTACTGATCCACTAATCCTATCAATGCATGTAAATAATTGGTATAAAATACAGTTATTGATCTGTTCAGGGTCATCAGATATAACCATTTGAACGTTCAGAGGCTCTGTAGTTACCGTAGAAACACCGTCATCTTCTATAATATTGATTCACTGGTAAAACCCATGGAGTTGAATCAATGACAGTGGATGGAGATGCTGGGTTTTGTGTTCAGTTGTTGAGAGATTTGATTTAAAAGGTGCGTTTTCTTCAGTTTTCTCTGTTTTTGTTTTGACTTTCAACTTTAATCTGAGTGAATGATCAGTGAATTAAATATTGAGAAATAATTTTCACAGAAAGAAATGCATAATACAGAGGATGATATTATAATAAATGGTGACAAATCACTTAAGGAAGGTTAAACATAGAGATAAAAGCATTTTGGAACTTTTACAAAAATACCACTGGGTCTTTAAGGGTTAATTTAAAGTCTTTTTTATGTAGATTTTGTCTTTTATATTGATATTGTCTGTCTTGTTTTGTATCATCGTTTAAATCATTTTCATCTTGTTTCATGTTTTATACAACTTCATAGTTTTTCATCGGTGTCATTGTCTACACTGTGCTATCTTGAGTACAGCAACATTAGCTTTATTGGTAACACCCTTAAGTTCAGTAGCTCATCTTTTTTATTGATGCTTGAACTTTCCCTGTCAGACCTTAAACTAACTCTTAGAACTTAATTATAAGAGTTAGTTTCATGCCAGGTGGAAGTCTGACAGGGAAAGTTCAGTGATTATCAAAGGATTTTAGGGATGTGTGAGCTACAAAGGCACAAAGAACTTCATCAAGGTTGATGGTAAAATAAATGCAGCATCTTATCAGAAAATACTGGAGAAAAACCTGCACTCATCAGCCCAGAAGCTGTACATGGATGTTCCAACATGACAATGACCCAAAACACAAGGTCAAGTCCACTTGTCATTGGATACAGCAGAATAAAGTGAAGGTTCTGGAGTGTCTATCTCAGTCTCCTGACCTCTGACCTCAGTGTCATTGAGACGTTTTGAGGAGGTCTCAAAAGTTCATGCAGGAAAACCCAAAATCTTACAGAAACTGAAGGTGAAGAATGGGCAGGTTTACCATCTGAGGAGGTGTTAGGGACCAAGCAGTAAGGCGACCAGGAGACAGGATTAAAAGGTTGGAAAAGATGAGTTTATATTAATTTACCCGAAATTTATATTCAAAAAATGTTCACAAATCAAGGTTTTAACAAATATGTAAAAGAGGTCAACATAACAAACTGCGCTCAAAAATAACAGCAACTAAGGTTACAAAGACAAACTGATAAACAAAACTGACCTAACAAACTGAAAGGAAGGGGAACATATATAGTGACCGGGACAAACCATAAAACTCAAAAGGGGAAACCAAACGGGACACTAACATAAGTAAATATAACAAAAGAGTTAATGCAACCAAATCTCCCCATAACATCCCAGCCCATGGTTCAGTCTAACGAGGGAGGTGTGGCATAAAATTCAGGGCCACCCTTAGCCACACCTTTTGTCACATCATGGAGTGGACTCTCCACCACACCTGGTAGGTCCTGTGTGGCTCTGTCCATCACAGGAGGTAAAGTACCTCATCCATAACTAACACAAAAGCCTTCAATCTGTGAAAGGGACCAATACAGAGTATTAAGACCTGGGGTATGTAAACTTTTGATCATGGTCATTTGGATAGTTTCTGTTGTCATAGCTATTTTATAATATCAAACAAATTTTTTGATGATAAATGTCTTCACCTTGCTCCTACCCATGAGGTTTTGCTTTGTCATTCATATTCATAAAAATGGCCAAAAAAACACAAATTCCGGCAGGGTATGTAAACTTATGAGCACAATGACACTGACTTCCATTGACTTTTAATTTACCAATGACCTCATGCAGGCCGGTCAGGATCAGCTATTGGGCTGCATGTGGCCCATGGGTTGTATGGCCAGGTTTAATTTAAAGCATAGAGTCCACAGTGAGTGTGAGTGTATGCAGAGGAAACACAAGACATGACAACCCTGATGTTAAATGAAGAACACATCCTCCACTTCCTGAACGGCAGTGAGTTCCATGGCAGAACAAAACGCTCCATGGCAAACACATTCAAACCCACTCAATAATTCATTTGTCTGCAGGTCCTCATGAGGCAGGGGTCACTTTGAAGTCACACCAGCACAGATGGCAACACACACATGAGTGTACAGTCTACACTAAATCACTGTATACAAAACACAGATATGTGTGTGATATACCTCAGTCGATGCCATATGGTCATATACATGTTCCTACTTCACACCAGTCTCACTACACACACACATTCACATTCATATTCACACACACATTCATTAACACTTCCATGAGATCAGCCTGACAGAAGGGAAACCAGTGCCAACATATGGACACACACAAACACACACACACATCCAGTAAATGTATGTGGATATTACTGTAAAACCACAGGACCTAATGGTCGCCTCATTCAGAGGGACGGAGGCCTCCTTTAATGAGGACGACTCATTAGCATCACACTGTAGTTTTCATGACACACACTCATGAACAGTAGGAAACACAACGGCGTCTCCGTAATGGAAGTCTGGGGATGGTGGAAGATCATTTTATTCCACTGGGTAATGAAACAGGATGGACATCTGTAGTTGAGTGAGAGTAGAGTAAGTCTTTATTGGTCAGTGTTACACTGAAATTTGTTCTCTGCATTTAACCCATCCTAGATAGTACATTACACACACATATCACATGCTAAGGAGCAGTGGGCAGCCGTGTCAGGTGCCTGGGGAGCAAATGGGGGGTTAAGTGCCTTGCTCAAGGGCACATCAGCCAACATTTCTCTGCTAGTCTGGGGAATCGAACTGGTTACCCTTCGGTCCCCAGCCGACCCTCCAGCCGACTGATGAGCCATTAGTTGCTTTTCCATTGACCCTCAAAGTGCACGATAGTGATGTGTGGATTGATACTGAAATATTGATATCGCCGATACAAGATCTTTACACCCTAGAATTGATTCAGACATTCAAATATCGATACTTCTGATACTTGGGTCATTTGAGGTCATTATATCAGGAACACAGTGAAAGTAAATAACGTTTTGGGATCTTGTTCATTGATCATTCTTCCTCTGCCTGCGTAAATGTGTACAGCGTCAGTCAACTCTGAACAGAAAACAGAACAGACTAAAGAGGAAAACAGGAGGGGTGCAATGAAGTAGTCAACTCACAAAACAATACAGAATATGATACAGGACTCATGATACAGAATACTCACAGTATGAAATAAAGGTTAAAGAAAATCACCAGACTGAGATAACCATTCATTCATTCATTTTCTGAACCCGCTTTATCCTCACTAGGGTCACGGGGGTCGCATGGAGCCTATCCCAGCTACTTAAGGGAGAAGGCGGGGTACACCCTGGACATTTGACTGTAAAGTTGGACAGTGTGACTCTGGGTGTGTTTTGTTCTACATATAAAGATAGAATAAAAACACATTTAATTTACCAATCTCACAGGTTTATTTTTATGATTTCTTAAACATAAACGACAATGTCATGCAAACTTTTGTCTTAGTAGGCAATTGGATGATGCTTGTTTTTGTGATCTATCGTATGCATTTCCTTGTCCCAGTATTGAATGCGTGTTGAGTCAAAACCTCTTCTGTGTCCACTGTGTCTCACTGGGGGGCGGGGCTGCCCTGAACATGTACGTTCAGCACAATGTCCACTATTCTCTTGTCTTCTTCCATTTTCACACAAAGTGAGAGCACTGCTACAGTCAGCCAGAGGGTCCAAAATCATCAGTCTCAGTGCATGGTGTCCCGTTACCTTGAAACTTTTTTAAGGCCCAAGCAGTGACTATGCAATGGCCTGAAAAGGCCCTATTGTTTTTTTGTTTGTTCATTATTATTTTACCAAAACAGTCACATTTTTGAGTGCCTGAACATGCATGAAAAGTCTTTCTTTTTTGGCACAATCATGTGTGGTGGGAAAAAATTTGATATTTTAAAGTTTCAGTAAACAACCCTTCAAAATTGGCTCTATAGTGCCCCCTAAAGACCATTATTCCTGGCCACATGCTCTGATCAGAACAAAACTTGGTACACATATGTATCTCAATGAGATCTACAAAAAAGTCAGTGGGGCCGATGACACTAGACCAACAGGAAGTCTGCCATTTTGGATTGTTTGGTCATTTTTGATGATTTGCAGACCTTCATTCTGATCAAACTTCTCCTAGGGATTTAATTCGATGGACTTCAAACCTGGTCAGGTTAGTCATAAAATGTTGGAGATGAAAAGTTATGGAAATGGTGGGTGAGCAACCATCACCGCGGTCATGGAGGGGCGGGACATTTTTATATCTACCCATGAAAAACTAAACTGATATAACTCTGTCATTTTTTGTCCAATCAGCACCATATTTGATGTGGTTGATAATAGTCCTGCCCCAAACCAAATGAAATAACAATATTGAATCTGACATGTAGCACCACCTCATGGTAACAGGAAGTGTCCTCTTTTAACCTTTTGATGTACTCTTACAAACAGGTTGAACCTATCCAGCTGAAATTTGATCAGACAAGCCTTAACATGTAGAGGATACTAAGTCTAAACCGTGGTGACCTTACATGACATGATGTCATCATGGCAGCACCACCGGTTTCGATGTTTTGCCATAAATGAACAAATTGTTATAACTCAGCTGTGCCTCATCCAATCTGCATCAAATTTCACATGTAGAAGAAGAACCCCACCCTCAACCCAATAGAATGGGCATGGCATATGGACAAGTGAAACTTACCCCCTGTAGACTGCTACTCCTGGCTGCTTTCACCGATCTGCACCAAGATTTATACACATTTATTTCAGCGAGATCTACAAAAGCATCCATTTGGTCAATGATATCAGACCAATATGAAGTCCGCCATTTTTAAGTTTGTGGCCATTTAGACCTTCTATCTGATCAAACTCCTCCTAGGGATTTAACTCAGTGGACTTCAAACTGGGTCAGGTTAGTCATAAGAGGTTAGAGATAAAAAGTTGCATGAATGCTTGGCGGGCGACCACTGCTGTGGTCAGGAGGGAGTGGGACATTTTGATGTCTTGCCACGAAAAATGAAACTGTTATAACTCGGCCATTTTTTGTTTGATCAGCACCAAACTTGATGTGGTTGATAACAGTCCTGCTCCAAATAAAATGACATAAGAATATTGAATCTGACACACAGTGCCACTTAGTGGTAACAGAAAATGACCTCTTTTAACCTTTTCATGTACTATTCCAAACAGATTGAACATATTCAACTGAAATTTATTCAGACAAGCCTTGAAAAGTTGATGATAGTAGTTTTAAACCGTAGTGACCTTACGTGACACGATATCATGGACAGAAAGTCCGCCATTTTGAATTTTGTGGCAAACTATTTGTGGAAAGTAGAATTCACAACTTATTCAATGTTGCAACATTCTCCGTCACATCAGAGCTCCAGACTCCTGTATTCCTGTGTTTTTGAAAAGCATCAACCGCATCTCACCTCGAGTTGTGTGGGTCTGAGAGGGTCTGATCTAAGTGACTGCAGTTATTATTTATGATAGTGATGTTCCGATCTGGAGTATTTGCTTCCAATCCAATTTTTTTATGATTAGTTTTGCCAATACTAATCCGATACTGACTTTTTACTATAACATTTTGATTTAAATTTGGAATCATTATCTACAGGTTATGATGCTATTGTTTTACTTGAGATAACACTTGAGCTGAATGTGGTACCCGAACTAAAACAAGTATGACACCACTGACTCTTAATAACTTTTGCATCATTTTTGCACTTTACAAATTCTGCTATAGCACATCTATGGAAAAGTTCATCCAGGGATTATACAGGGGTGCATTTCATGCCATATATCAGTGCGGATTAGTGGATCAGCAGGTTACCCATGGGTCAGCTTGGGGCAGGTCAAAAGAGTGTTTGCTAATTTATGGTTGTGTGAGGTCTAATGATTCCACAAAAGCTGGGATATGTGGATTGAAAAAAAATCTGACCCGCGCATCACTACTGTATGTTCCTCACAAGAAGTATGCACAGACCTTAAAGTGAAAATGAAACTTAAGACACTTTACTAATTCTTCAGATTGTGCACCTCATTCTCCTTTTCCTTACCTTTGGAAACTTTAATTTATGGGGACAGGAAGTTTGTTTGAAGGGGTATCATATCGTATCATATCATACTGTACTATATCATATTGTACCTTATTTTATTGTATTATATTGTAGTTTATCATGTTGTATTGTATTGTATTGTAGCTTAGCTTAGCTTAGCGTGTTTCAGATTCAAAATAACAGATATTTATGTTGGTCCACATGTTTATGGGATGACTTCTCCTGACATCTGACATAATAAATAAAGAAATCATTGATTTAATGGGAAAAAAAACAAACTTTATGCTCTTCTGTTTTGTTTTTTTTGTTGTTTTTTTTTACATTTTGTAAATACCGTTTAAGTGTACAATTCCTGGATGCTATGATAGTGTTTTATGGAGAGCAGGAGAACAGGCTCTGCTGGAGGTGAAGGTACTGGTTGCTGATTTTGGGCTGAAACCTGGTGGGTTTTGTGTCCCCAGTCTGTGTCTGTCAGGCGGTTGATGTAAATGAGCTCTCTACAGTCTCTCCTGCATCTCCAGTGTATGTTGTGGGTCCCAGAACCATGTGGGGTTGATCCACGGGGACTGAACCCACCAGCAAACAGACGTATCATGGCTTTGTACCGGAGCCTGTTATCTCCGACTGTGTGATAAGGAACTCCACAGAGTTTCCATATCTGGAGGAAGAAGAAAGACGACCCCGAGGTAAACTGAGATTATGACGAGAATTTATTATTGCCTCGGCTTCTATTTACACTGACTCTGTTTCTGTGACTTACAGAGAAGAAAACGTCGAGTATGGCTAAGAAACAGACGTCCACATTCAACCAGAGAATGACACTTTTATTAACTGTCAACATGCACTGAACTACTGAGAAACACTGCACCATGAGCACATTAGACCAAAAAATTAACCCTTAAAGACCCAAATATCCACCATTAATCTAAACCACCTACTGATCCAAACAGTTTAATAACTGTTGATCTAGTAATCTTATCAATTCATGTAAATATTTGGTGTAAAATACAGTTATTTCATCTTTCAATGGTCATCAGATATGACCTATTTGATGTTCACAGGCTCTGTAGTTACCGTGGAAACACTGTCATCTTCTACAACACTGATTCACCAGTAAAACCTATGGAGTTGGATCAATGACAGTGAGTGGACTCATTGTGATTATGATCCGTAATAAATAAAATGAACAAAAATTAATAAAAATTTAACAAAGTCCTAAAGCATATAAAAAGCTTAGCCAAAAACTAAATAATAAATCAAAAATTAATAAATGATAAGTGACATGAACAAAAAATAAACCATAAACTGAACAAAATTGAATAGAAACTAATAAACCCATGGAGTTGGATCAGTGACAGTGAATGAACACACTGGGTTTATGTTCAGTTAATGAGAGCTTGGGCTGAAAAAGTCACTTTTGCTTTAGTTTCTGATTGAGCAAACCTCAAATTTAATCCTTCCATAGGTTCATCTTGTTACGACTTTTACTTCCTCTAAATAATCAAGTTTGATCGTCTTCTCGGCCTTAATGATCAGCTCATCATCCAACTCTTCAGAAGCTTGATAATGATGTAATGGCTTCTATGTGTGGAGGAAGAGGGAAATATCTACAACATGCCCTCGAGGACCGGATTTGAGAAATACTGATACATGATCAGTGAATTAAATACAGGAAAATACCTGATTTATACTGATAAATACAAATTACAGAGAATAATATTATAAACTAGACTTTCCCACATTTCCTGTAGCAAGTGTAAACCATGTGTTTACCTCTTGTTGGATTGGTGAATTTATGGCTAGGTGTGATGCAAAAACAACAAACAGAACCAAATACAGACTGATTATAAAGTCTGGGTCTGAGTAACATTGGTCATTCTCTGCTCTAGAGGTGTGTACATCACCAACAAAATGTTTATAGAGTAAAATGTCAATAGTTTTAAAAGCATAGAGTTTTTCCCAACATTGTGACGCGTACATTGCTCAAACCCCAAAAATGTGAGTTTTGAAGAGTTGTCTGTAGATTTTCTGACATAAAACCCAATGCTCTCCACTGTAAGTTACAGTGGGGACACTTTCAGCCAATCAGCTGTCAGTATTCTGTTCCCATTGTATGTGAGTGGGGTTTGGCATGGTGTTCTTGTGTGGAAACTGTACGAAATATCATTACAACGTGTTACATACAGCTCTGGAAAAAAATTAAGAGACCACTACAATTTTATCTGTAATCATCATGTGTGCATGTATGGCAGCCATTCAATTCCTGTGTCTGTTGAATTCCAACACAAACACAACTTATTCTACTGAAAAAAACACCTGATCCATGTCTTATTTAAGAAGAAGAGGTACAAAAACTTCTACAGTCCATTACTGTCTCCTTCCAATAGGACTAGCTGGGTGGCAAAAACAGTGCTCTGACAATGTTCCTAAGCTTTGAGGACTGGTTATTCTCTCAGGACAATGCTCCTGGCCTCAGCTAGGTCCATAAAGGTGTGGATGATGGACAACCAGATGAAGGCCCTGTCCAGCCCAACCTCCAAACCTACTTTGAAAACTTCTGGAATAGAATCAATGCAAAGATTGATGATACCAAGACATCCAACATGGCTGAGCTTCTTGAATTTCTATGTCAGGAGGAGCATAAAGTCATCCAACAGCAACAGTGGAGAAACAAGACATGTGAAAGCTGTCATTGAAAATCAGAGTTATTTCACCAAATATTGATTTATCAACTTTTCCCCTGTTACAACATCAGCACTGTTATTTTTTTTTTTAGAAATTAATATGAACTTGTTTTCTTTGCATTATTTAAGGTCTGGAAAAATTGCACACTTTGAGCATGTGTCGTGTTCTGCAAATACATGCTCTAAATAACAATGTTTTTATTTGACATTTGGGTGAAATGTTTTCAATAGTTTAGAGAATAAGACAAAAATGTTCATTTTACTCAAACACATACCTATAAATGGTAGAATCAAAAAAACTGATGATTTTGTAGTGGTCTCTTATTTTTTTCCAGAGCTGTAAATAATCTTTGGACCGGGCTGCACATTTTTCATATTTCAGAATAATTTTAGGATCAATCATGTGGGAATGGTAGCCACTTGAAAATGGCCCCGTTCAGTTTGGATGGACAAATTTGGCTGGTTTTTCGCAACTTTAACAATATTGGTGCATCAGAATGTCAATCCGGATAATAGCACATTTTTCTAATAATGTGTTCTGGTCTATTTACAACATGCTGGGCTGCATTTTTTGCCAAAATTATTGTGTACTCAAATATTTATCAATTCCTAGACCTCGCGCTCCCTCCACTGTCCACTTTCTACTCCGTCCTCTGCCACGGCTGTTGTTGTTTTTACTCTTGGGATGTAGAATTGTGACGTTTGATGCATTTCAACTACATAAAGGTCAGATAAACACATCCTGGCCGTTCAGACTGAAGCTGCACTGCAAAATATCCAATATGTATTGGATTTAGTACCACATATGAAAGTGGCCTGGGTCAGATTTGAAAAAATCTGATTTGCGCTGTTCAAACTGTCTTTAACAGGTCGGATACAGGTCACACATGGGCAAAAAAAAATCAGATTTGAGCCACATTTGCTGTAGTCTGAACGTAGCCTTAATCCCATGTGTTTGTTTGGATTTAGTGTCTGAGTATTTTCCACATTCAACTGCAGAGCTGGAACTGTGATTGAATAGATTCATTAATCGCAGTTATCAGCAAAATCAGTCTGTAAACGAAAGATATGAGCCTTCACAAAAGCATGTGTTTAACATCTACACACACACACACACACACACACACTCTCTCTCTCTCTCTCCATCAGGGGATCCATGTTAGACACATATTACCTTTCCTTTTCTTCTCCAAAGAGCCAACAGAGACCATTTCAAAATGTCACCGAGCTTTTTCCTCAACAGGGCAGTGCTGCTATCGCTCCCCCACCGTTATTATCCTCCACTTTCCCACAATCCTCAGGGGCCTGGGCCCGGCCACCTGGCAGGGGTTTCTGTGTTAGAGGAATGTCAGACAGAAAGCTCTGACCTTCTGTTTCAGTCGGAGCTCAGCACCACATCTCCCATCAGGGGAATGTGGATCTGAGGTTCACCTGCACGTGATCCACGCTGCCACCAGTGAGGATCTGAGGATGACAGACCCTGTGGACCCTGACCCTACACCTAACCCCATGACCCTGTGACCTTAACCCTGTGAACTATGACCCTGACCTATGATTATGACCCAAACCCTGGCCTATGACCATGACCCTAACCTTGAGTTATGACCCTAACCTATGGACTATGACCCTAACTTTTACTTATGACCATGACCCTAACATTGTGCTATGACCCTACCTATGGACTATGACCCTAACCCTGAGCTATGACCCTAACCCTGACCTATGACTATGACCCTAACTTTTGGACTATGACCCTAAACCTGACCTATGATTATGACCCTAACCCTGAACTATGACCCTAACCTTGTGGACTATGACCCTAACCCTGACCAATGACTATGACCCTGACCTTTGATTATGACCCAAACCCTGAGCTATGACCCTTATCTATGGGCTATGACCCTGACCTATGATTATGACCCTAACCTTGAGCTATGACCCTAACCTATGGACTATGACCCTAACCCTGACCTGTGACCCTGACCCTATTGACTATACCTGACCTGTGACCATGACCCTAACCCTGAGCTATGACCCTAACCCTATGGTCTATGACTATAACCCTGACCAATGACCCCTAACCCTAATCCTATGACTATGACCCTAACCTATGACCCCAGCCCTGACCCTAACCCTATGAGCTTTGACTCTAACCCTCACCTCAACCCTAATCTATAACCCTAACCCTATGGACTATAATCCGAACCCTTACCCTATGACCCTAAACCTGACCTATGACCCCAACCTTAACTTATGGACTATGGCCCTAACCCAAACCCTATGACCTTAACCCTAACCCTGTAACTCTAATGCATGAACTATGACCCTAACGCATATGATGACACACTAACAGGAAAAAAAAACCTCGGATGACTTATCTACCTGACCTGACCAGACTGTTACTCTGGCTGTGGGGGTCACAAAGTTTCAGAGGTCAAGGGGGCATGGCTACTAAATTGCTTGATATTTTTAAATGCAGACATAATATGATTTGAGTGAATTCATCCAGACTTTGGATTACCTTATTGGGTGGATGAGGGTTTTTTTTTCTTTAGCATCCATATACAATACAATTTTCACAACTTGAAATATCAATGCGGACAACCCCCCCCATCCCCAGGATCTCTGGCACCTCCTTACGGGTGGTACCGCACCCCAGTTAGGGTGGTAGTTTTAGAAGGGTTATGGTTTTGACCCTATTACCCCCCCCAACTTGAGTACTGCCAAGGATGCTGACTCTGGGGTTCTGAGATGTAAAACCAAACCTACAGATTAACAAGTGGCGTTCGAATCCAGTCCATCCAGACAGATTCAGTAGTAGATTGAAGAAAAGAAAGCACTGGAGGGAAAGCGGCGCATTGGAAAAAAAAAAAAAAGCTAAGCTAATATTCTTCCTGTGCCTCTGTGTCTCATTGTGACATTTTCTTCTGAATATTAAGACGTCTCAGTAATTTCCCTGAAACATTCTTCTCCTCCAGTGCAGTTATTGATGGGAGGCAGGTTCTGTTTTCATTGTAGCCCGCAGTAAAAGCATGGCAAAGCTCTCTCACTCATACTGGGGCTGGATTTATCACCCAGATACGTCGGCCGTTTGAAATGACTGTAAATCACGGCGCAGCGTTTTTCCAATATCCTGTGTTTGATGCAGAGCGGGGGGAGCGCAGTATAATCATCCAGTTTGAGGGGAAGTTGAAGGATGATCAGGAATGCAAAGGCTGTTCTTCTAGATCTCAGGGTGCAGTTCATTTAGAGTCAGAATCAGACCACGACACATGAACAGGCCTCAGTGGTCCTCACTCCACCAGAACCTTTGAGACACTGCTGGTTCAACTCAGATGACCTGCATACAACAGTATCTGATAACGCAAATACATTCAACACAATACACACAAGTTCAGTATTTCAAATTTGTTCATTTACACTCCAAAAGAAGAAATTTATTTAATCCCACTCCCATTTCTCATCAATAAATTAACATAATGAGGTTTCAAATACTTGGGGCACCTTTACACAGCACGGAAATTGTTGGGTGGCCATTAAATGAAAATTGGCTGGATCTCTCAATGATCTCCTAAGCCTCATAAAAGTAATTTCTGTGTAAATGTTTGGGAGATCCTTGTGATTCTACTTTAAACTGTCTGGTCAGTCAGCTCGAGGGGGGGGGCATCCAGATAGTCATATCCATTCTTTCATTGATCTCTCAACCATCTCTACTATCAGGGTGGAAAAATTTAGCGTTCATTGACAGGTTGCTGAGAGACCACTGGGAAATTGATGAAATTGTTGAGGACTCCTTGAGCATTCATTGAGAGATTGTTTTGGACAAAGTCAAAACTTTGAGGGAACTGTGGCATGGAGATCAGTGGAAGACTTGGTGATTGCTGGGTGCACACTGACAGATGTGGTCATTTTTTTTATTGCTCAACGATCTCTCAATGATCGTCAACCCTCTGTAATCGGGGTTTTACTCCTGTCTTGTGTCTCCTGTCCATGTTTGTGGACACAAAGTTTAACTCACTTTCCAAAGTGTTCTAATGACAATATTCTCCAAACCACATGGGGGGAGTCTCCATAGACCCAATGCAATACAATGAAAAAAGGATCATCCTAGTTTTAGAATGTGGACTGCTCTGTGATCTCATTAAGTTAACCTCCTCAGACCCAGCAATGGGTTTACTGTCAATGTTTGTGGACAAGATGATTCTCACTGGAAAAAAAATAAATTCAGAGGATAATATTGTAATAACTGATGATAAATTACTTAGGAAAAGTTAAAGATAGAGAAAAAATTATTTGGGAACTGACACAAAAGTCATCCTGGGTCCTTATGGGTTAAGGGAAAATGAGGATCATCATCTTCAGGTGGATCCAGTGCAGTTGGGGATGACAGCAACAGGCAGAAAAAGAAGAAAACACAGGGCTTTGTTGATTTAGGTCTTTTTTTTTTTAACGATTTGCTGAAAATAAGTAGGAAATTGGAAAATAATGCAGATACACCACTTTTCCAACAGTATCTGCAGGGAAATGGACTCCTTGTGAATAAATAACGAGTGGTATTTTTCTTCTACTGTCTGTACCTGAAGAGGATGTGATGCACACATGAGCACAGTTAGTAGAAGACTAGTCCAAGTAGAAAAAACTCCGCCGTTCACTAACCCAGAAGTAATGTTGGTCCAATATTTAACACATCGTATATAAAACGTCATATGCATGTACAGTGCTTCTCCTAGAAACTTTTGTAGCAGCAGTGCTGTGTCAGTAACACTAGGGGGGTCCAGGGGCATGCTCCCCTGGAGGAAATTTTTACAAAATAATCCTTTAAATTGTGACGTCTGGTGAGTTTTGTGGAGAGAAAATAGCCAATTGCAACTTACCAACCATGAGATTCAAGTTATCTTGAACTAGTTACCTCATTTAAGGACCATCCAAACCAGTTACCTCAGAATAAAAGTTGACAGATAGAAGTTCTTTAGTTGTTTTCATACCGGTCAGCCAGGTGTCAGAGCCAGTTCCTGCACCAGTTCCACTAGTAACACAAGTGTTAGCCCTTGAACAGCCAGTGTTCATTGCTACTGTTTTGTCCCCTACACTTACTGTAGTTGTAGGACTGATACATGATGGGATAGGTTGTAGGAGGAACACCGCATGTCTGTCAATGAAACCATGTAATAGACACCCCTCCAACACCCCCCCCCCGCTTACCCATGTGGAGGCATTTTGGAACCTCTTATCCATTTGGTGGTAGAAGCTATTTGACTGGATGAGGATCTTATTTCATATTACCATTCCTTCCCTTAGCTTTACTTTACCTTACCTTTATCTTCATCCTTACCTTACCTTAGGACAGTGGTTTTTAATTTTTTTTTCTATCAGGCCCCCCTTTGGAGGATGACAAATCTCCAGGCCCCCTCAACCTCATCAACATTGTAACAGCAATTATAACTTTTATTGGATAAAACATCAATATATAACAAAATAATTGGTTGTTCAAAATAAAAATAACTGACTTTTGTTTGAATAATAGAAACAAACTCAACCAGACTGCTTCCTGAGACAATATTTATATAAATAAAAACAGGAAATGAGCAATTATCTTAGAACTACCACAATAAAGGTTTTTTTTTAGAACAACAAACTAATTTTGGTAACAAAGATCATTTTAACAATAATATCAGTGGTTGCAATGAGCCTGTTTACATTGCGCATCTCAGAACATTAAAGTGCAAACTGAACAAACTGTGCACATTCTAAGCTGAAAAAAAAAAAAAAAGGAGTGATCCTATGCCCCCACTGGCAGACCTTCATGCCCCCACAGGGGGGCCCGTCCCAACGTTTGAGAGCCACTACCTCAGGGGCATATACATGTGTATTCTTGATCAGAAGTTGATGAATCATATGATGTCCCTGCCAGGTTAAATGAAATCTAATAATCCGTGGTCTGACAGTTAGCTCCTGTCAGTGGACGCTGCTTCCAACAATGATCTGGCTGTGATTTCGAACACAAATGGGAACAGATCTTTGACGTTGGAGCTGTGGCCCTGTTTAATGTTTACAGTAGACAAAGGCTTTGTGGGTAATTAGAGCCAGTGCATTGTGTGTCGTCATTGACAGGGAGCTGGTGTAATTGAGCTGTAGGAAAGTGTCAGATCTTTAACTCCCCAGCTCTGGGCTGACAGCACTGACAGTGTAATTGGAAAGTCATTTCACTCTGCCGTTGCCGCCGCCGCCACTGTTCCTGCTCCGCTTCCCCCTCTGCTCAGACGGGAGACGAAGTGCAGGAGTTGAAGTGTGTGTCGTCGTGAGCTGAAGTTTGAAAAACAACACACTGATGATGTATGACTGCAGTGTTTTCATCTCCTGCAAACCAATACCTTTGGAAATGATGATGTAGATGCCCCCTACTGGGCAGATCTGGCCTGTCCACCCCAGAGCGGTTGAGAGAACAGAGTTGCAACACTTCCATAGAATCCCATTGTACAAAATAGACCTACGAACCTGCTTCCAGGTTCTGGATGCAGGGCTAATAATTCCAAATATTGAGTATGGTGGCGTCGGAACATATTCATTTCTACTGGTGCTGATCTATCAACTCTAGTGCAAAGTTAATAAGATATCATCATCTATCAAATGATCAAGTGTATTTCCTTTATTAGCCACATTTATGTTGTAAATTCTGTTTTCTTTGGTATGTCAGCATTTGTATACATTTATATGTTATACAACCATTATGTTGGATTTTCAGCTGTAGTCTCATAGTTAGCAAGTTTGACTTGTCCAGCTGTTTAGGTAGAACCACTATAACTACAAATGTTGCAGTTTCTAAGGTAAGGTAACATTATTCCATATGTGGTTCTCAGTGGGTTTTGTTGGAGTTGTTTTGCTGAACCTGGTGGTGTTGGGTTTACTTTGTCAGCTGAGGTCATGTGATCATTAGTGTCATTTACTGCCAGTACAAATATGTGTTCACTTTGTTATTTTATAATTTATCATTCATTAATGTTTCATAATGGTTTCATATGATGCTTGTGAGTAGTTTTATTTGTCCTCGTTTGATAAACCTATGTAAACCTACAACTAAATGTAAAATTGTTTATAGTAATTGAGTCAGTCCTTTCAGGGGTCAACCCCATGACTCAAACCCATACCCTAACCCTAACCCTAACCCAGCCCCATGACTCAAAACAACAACTGACACAAGTAGTATATAGTGGATGTAGTATATTTTTGCTGCTTTCTGTCCTGTAGAAAAACATGACAGCGCAGTGTTTGTTGGGAACTATTGATTTTTACATGCACCATGTGATCACCATAACAGTGATATCTAAGTGTGTGACAGTTCTCTGACTCTATGGGTCTGGTTCACGAATCACTGAATCATTCACAAATCAATGACTCGCTGAATCATTCATGAATCGATGACTCACTGAATCACTTCACGAATCTTTGAGTCTATTGAACCGCTGAGAGACTACATTTCCCTACCAAAAGAAAACAGAACAGAAAGAAAACACACAAATAGAATTAAACACACAGAGCACACAGATTTTTTAAGCAATATAAAGTACAAATATTTATTGCTACTGCAGTTTATGGTTGGACCCAGGGACGGTTCTGGGCTATGTGGTGCCC
>JAPTGZ010000005.1:16078028-16088977 GCA_029814645.1 Fowleria isostigma | reverse complement strand
TTAGACATCATTTAATTGTGCCTGGATGTATGAGACAACTTAATGTATTTTCCACAAATATTGATTGATTGGTTCATTGGTTTATTTCAAGCTTGTGCATTCTATGTGCAGTGTTGTTTCAATTCACAATAACAGAAATAACATAATATCCACATAATATATACATATCATTATGTACACAAATATACATAAATATATAATTTGCTATTAATATACACCCCTAATAGCCTGAAAGGGTACTTTTAAGCATGCATTAGTACATAATGTCAATGAATAAAGAAAAAAAAAGTTATTTTTTATAAAAATGCTCAAAAAGGCTTTCTTGTGACAAGTTCATACAGATTTAGCTGCATTTTTTTTTTTTTTACCTCTTTTTATTTAGATTTCACATGTGTAGTCATACAGTGCATCACAACAAATTTTCATATAACAGAAAAAAATATAACAACATATGTATCAATCATAGTGGGGTTAGTATTCCATGGTTGTTTCAAGTCCTAGCCCACAGGGTCCAAGATATTCAGGAAAGATCAACACCAGCCATTAAGCTACAACGTGGTAAAAAAAAAAAAAAAAAAAAAAAAGCATGACATTCTTTGGCTGTTTTCCTGAAGGTTCTCAGGTAGTCTGTCCTAACTGCAATGATTAAATTTTAAAAATGTATACATGGTTATTATGTGTAAAAGACAGAAAATTATACCTATATTCATATCGTGTTTTAAAATATTAGTAAATTTAGCTTTTAACTGCAGTTTGACTATTTTTTTTTTTACAAAAATAATATGTGTAAACTTTGGCGCAGTCTTTTGTTTATCCTCAGTATTTAGACCGATGCTTTTATGGAACAGAATTGATTGTCATTTTGAGACTCTACGTTTGTCATTCTAGATAATGTCCAGTAGAGGGTGCTCTGGTTCATTTGACTTCAGCGATTCACTGACAATTCCAGAGGACACAAAGATTGCAGACAAATACACCGGGTCCAAATAAAGTGTCTGCTCTTCAGACCAGAACCACAGACGAACTCTGCAACAGCATTAGTGAACCTGTCACTCCTGGTATTTGAAATAAATCAATATAATTGTAGATTTGTTAATATCACAGCTTTTCTGTCCACTGTGGCTGTTTAAGATGCTCTTCAAATATTCCTTTACCTGTTGATGAGCTGCTGCTGATCGACCGTCATCTACACCATTAACATGTTGGAAATACATACTGTAATTTCATACACATTTCTCAAGGCTTTTATTCCATAAAGGTGCTGAAGAAAAATGTAAGATGTTAAATAATTTATGTTTTGCAGGAAGGTGAGGACACTGCAATGCGAAATGAAAGAGTAATTAAAGCAAACAGAGGGGGAAAAAAAAAAGGCAGACAGTAGTACCATAGTTAAGAAGTTATGCAGAATCAATCAGCTACTTTTCTTGACAATACTGGGATAAAACCATAACAAAGAATATTAAAGCTGTCATTCGGACCTCCACCAGCAATTTAGTTTTCCCACAAATCCTCTGCAGGTTGCTGTGGACTCTAATGATGTTTTGATGCTATTGTGTTTGGCAACCAATCAAATGAGTCCTCACAAATCAGGACTCATTTCTGTCACCTTTATATAAACTCTTCACACCCTGCACCATGGGATACTCTGACTGCTTGTTGACCTTTTTGTGCTCAAGCTTACTTCAAGCTTAGACAGAATGCAGGCCTTGATTTTTCTGAAGAAATCCCAACAAAACCGATACCTTTTGCACATTTCTGGATGTGTCATTATAGTAATTTGTCAACATCTATCTGATTGATGCCAAAATAATCAGTGTTCACTTTTAAGTATTGTATCATGTAGCAGACCATTCAGTTTTGAGATTAGAGTAAATACAGAGTATTGTTTGGTAAGGTACACCCAGTGCAGTAAATAGTAGCACATGATAGTGTTCTCCAGCAGAATAGGCCATCACTGAAGTAAAGTGATGGGGCTCAGAGGTCAGAGGCGAAAGGCATCCCAGCATCCTCGCTGATTGGCGAAGAGATGTCCGCCATCTTGGATTGTAGCGGGGAAGAAAGATTGATGCGGTGAGCTCTTTTTTATTCGTTTAATTTCCTTTCTTGGAAATTATTCTGTAAAACATAAATCTAGTAACATGCCGATCAAAAAGCAGCTTGCTGCGGAACGCTGTTGCATACTAACATGTTGTAAAATATGACTTTTACGTCTAGACCGGTTCGGTTTCGTTGCTTTTTGTTGTTGTTTGGGAGAACTATCCGACGGAGGCGCAGTAGGCCCAAACCCGAACAAAAACATTGTCCTCCGGTCCGCTTCATGTCTATGTAACTCGTCTGCATAACCGTATGTTAATTTACTTAACCATTGCACGAGTTCTTGTTGAAGCAGCGTATAACTCCGCTTTTCGGTGGACAGAGCGTGCAGTTAGCCGAATAGCTTGCTCGGAACGAGTATTAGCTCCAATGCTAACACTTGCGTGTATTCATATGGTAGTGGCTGTTAGCTTTGAGCGCTACCTTGCTAGCAGGAGATTTTGTCACTGTTTTGATTACAAGGTGGTGCAGTGCAATAGGTTTTACCAATACTGAGCGGTGTAAAAATGTAATCAACGCCATTTAAACCGACCTTTTGGAATTATCAACATATCCAAAGTAATTAAAGAGATTATGGGAATAGCATTAGCATACATTGCTAACCTAGCCTTTTGCGACATTGCTGTACGTTTAACGTCGTTAGCCTTGTACCAAGAACAGCTCAACTTGCAAAGTTGTGAACAGAAGAAGGTAGTGCAGGACTTGGCTAACAATTGAATGAATTGTAATGCAATTCTTTCTATATTATTGGTAGAGTGTAAGTGCACAATTGGCTGTTGTTCATGGCTGCACCGATGCAGCTGTTTCTTTGACTATCCCACTTCATCACTTAGATGTAATTCTGAGGTTAAAAGTTGACCAGACTTTGGAAAGAGATCTTCATAAATACACCATTCCTGAAAATCAAGCACGTTGATCTCCCTTTAAACGCTTTGGCAGCTAACTTTATTCCGTCTGTTTATGCTAAGGCTTCCACTTTGCAGACTGACTGAAGGTAAAATAGTGCTGTCTGATATCTGTATCATTTTTTGCAACGCAGATAGTGACTTCAATGTCGAAGACACCACAGTAGCACATATTTTAGATAATAAGTACTGTGTACGTACAGTATCTTTGAATGACAGCACTTTAGTAAACATTAACGTATCTGGCTGCTGCGTCTTGATTGCATGGCCTCGTCTTTAAACTAATGGTTTACACGTGCAATTTCTAAATGACTAAAATAAATATTAATCATCAGCCTCCAGACACAGATTTGGCATTTTTATGTTTTTCTGACCACAAACTCATTGAAGGAATTCCAAATTGACTGTATGAGAGACGGTGAAACTAGAGATTGGAACTTTGTCAGCTTTTGCCATTCAGTTGTTGTAATAGTTGTTGATCAGATTTATTCCAGAACTAATCTGATTAGTTGATATGAGAGATAAAGTATAGTCATAGAGATTGTGTAAGACAGTTTAGATTTGTAATATATGCTTCTTGTGTGTACATCTACATACCACATGGTACTGTCTGTCATCTTGTTGAATGAGGGGCTTTGTCTGACTTGGTTTAACACCATATTTTGTTTCTGAGACATGTTACACTGGGCCAGAATGAGTTATTGGCTAAATATGTTGAATGTGGGAAAATCTGCTGCTGGGTAGTAAGGTTCATTTTTTTCTTTTGTGATTGTGGAAATCTGATGACCTGGAATATATTTTCAGTGAGGGCATTGCTGCTGATTTCTGCTAGAGGCATTCAAGCTTGAGAGATGGCATTTAGGCCAGCCATAAGATTTAGGTAAAAGAATACAAATTGTATTTTTTTTATACATTCAGGTGGTTATGATTTATCCCCAGGTTGTAGTCTTAGGGGCATGTCTATACAAAGGAGGCTATACAAAATACTCTGGAAGTATTTGTTTTTAAGACCTTGTTTTGTTTTTTTTTTATACATTTATCATTTGCTTCTCGTTTTACATAATTGCCACTGATTTCCCTTCGGTGATATTCATATAAATGAATTTTACAAAACACTCCCAGTGTGACAGGGGTCTCACTTAAGTGCTAAATGGTCCAACAATTGTTTGTATTTGCTTGTTTTACAGGTGACACGCGGCATGTTTGGTGCTAACCGGAAGAAGTTTATGGAGGGAGGGGTAGAGAGTGATTACGCGGATGACTCCAGCCTCTACTACAGCCAGCAGTCCATGTTCCCTTCACACCGCACTGACAAAGATGTAAGCTCAAGGGAATATCACAACCACCCAAATAAATCTGAGTACTTAAAATGGCAAATTTAAAGTGCAACTTCAATTCTATAATCTAATTCTACTCTGTACATGATTGTGGAAAGCACTTCAAAATTGGAAAGCACTTCAAAATTGGAAAGGGGTTGTGAGCACTTCGCCTTTCCATGCTCCTCAAATATACAGTACCTACCTGACTTCCCCAACAGTATCAGCAATTTTGTGCTCACCTCAGATTGGTAGCCGACTTATGGTACCCATCTACCTTTGTTTTTTGGCACATTAATTTTAGTTTAAACTGAAAAACAAATTAGTTGGTCAAGGTAGTGGTACAGCACATAAACTCTAGGTGATTTCAATGATTTTATTCTGGAAAGCATCGGGAGCTTAAAAACTATGTCTTAGTGTTTAGTATCTTAAGAAGTAAATTAGTAGATGTAGTTTTGGAGAACATGGTGCTGTTAAGTGTAATATGTTTACAAATTTGGGTTTATTAGGTGCAGAATAAAAAAACAGGTAAAAAAAATAAAGTGGTAAGTTCAAACAATTAATGGGTGTTTTTGTTCTTTCTGTCTTTAGATGCTGGCATCTTCCTCTGCTTCCTCAACGGGTCAACTGTCACAGCTCGGAGCCAGTTTATATGGCCCACAGAGTGAGAGAAATGCACTTTTGAATTTAAAACTGGAAAAACTGTGAACAGTGAAATTTGTAGATGCCAATGTTGATGCAATGCCTTGAATTTCACATGAACAACATAGTGCTTTCTCTGCATAAACCACCAGTCCTGCAACTTTTGGGCAGAGCTTCAGTGCTCATGTTGAAGCTAAAATAATAAAGCCTTTGCATTTGTGACACATTGGTTAAAATGAAAGCTAACATAGGATTGATTTTTCTCCGTGAGAACAACTTTAATTTAGCAGAGTATAAGTATTTTAATATTTGTCCCTTCAGGTGCATTGGGGTTTCCCATGCGTGGCATGAACAGTGGTGCAGCACCTCAGTTAAGTCGAAGTGGGCTCAATCAGTCTGCCAGTCAGCTTTCCAGTCATGCCAGTACACCAAACACTGGCACAATGCACACGCCTCCTTCACCTAGCAGGTACAGCGCACACACAACAGATGACATTCATATATGTGTGATAATCTCTGAGGTTTTCATGACATAATTGTAACTTTTTTCTCACATACGGATCTTGTACTAAAACTTTCTCACTGTACGTCTGATATTTTACGACAAGCACATGCCAAATGATGCAATACAGTATTCACTCCTATTTATGGATCTGTTCTAAAATTTAAGTGGTCTGTCCTTGACACCCCTACTCTCTAAACTTTTGTGAAAAGCGGTGCATTATTTTTTGCCTCTTCTGGCAACAAATAATGCTTTTCCACCAATATGGAACTAGTTCTGTTCACGTTTGTAATCCAAATTTTAAACCAATCAGTGCTACAATTTTGGTTCCTGGGGTGAGTCAGAAATTAATGGTTAAGTATGCCTAACACTGCATCCTTGATGAGAATGATTCTCCCCCAAATATGTGGCACCATGGACTGATTTACTAGGAGGAGCCAAGCTTGCAAGAGTCCTGAACAGAACTGGTTCAGATATCAGAACTACTCTGATGGAAAAGACCTAATATAGATGTTAGCAAAATTTTAGCTTCCATGCCAGAGGTAAGATATAGAAATCATTAATTCAAACAATTAAAACATTTACATTTTGTGAAATGTAAACAGAAATGAAGCTTCACCTTATTTTTAGCATCATTATTCACTTTGACAAAATAGTAGTCACTTGTGTTTACTTGATTTTTAGGTTTGTTTGTTTATTTAGATCGAAGGGCTAGATTTGCCTGAATGCTCAGTTTATCACTGTGTCTTTGGGTCTCATCTGCCTTCATTCCAGGGGTATTCTGCCCATGAGCAGCCGGAGTGTCCTGAACCACAGCCAGCAGGTGGGGGGTCCAACGGGGCAAGCAGGAGGTATGGGAGGTGGAGGAGGAGATAGGGGAGGTGGTGGAGGAGGAGGAGGAAGGAGCGGCAGTATGGGAAGCCCCAGCCGGTCGTCACCCAGCATCATCGGCATGCCCAAACAACAACAGCCACGGCAGCCATTTACTATCAACAGGTAAGAAATATATCATTCAGTATGACACTCAGTAAAGCCACCCCATGAAAGATGAATATTCAGATGATCTGTCAGGAGACCCTTGGTCAGCTCAGTCTTCAGATCAATCCCGTTTTTGTTTGGTTTGCGGTTTCGATTTGTTTGGGTTAGATGGTTAATTGATGAGAGGAGTTGAAACCTGAACATTGAATCATTCACTCTGTATGAGACAGGAAGGCAAGCTGTGATTGCAAACTCATGTTGGTACGAAAGTCCTGCTTTGAATTAGGGCTGCACGATATTGGAAAAAACTGACATTGTGATTTTTTTTAACCCTGCGATATATATTGCAATGTGAAAAATTACTCAGGAGGATTTCGTAGCTTTGCAGTGCCGATGTAAATGGTTAAACAAATTAGTTGTGTTACCATTTGTCGTTACAACAATTGCAAGGCCCTGTAGGCACAGAACACCCATTTTAATATCATCCTTCTTGTAGCCAAAATAATTCCAGATAACTGACTGATAACTTGTTTTTGGCACCGAGTCTTTGTTTTTGGTGATTTTCTATTGTCCATTACTCATTTTTCAATTTTAGCAGTGACCCACTCCATGTGCAGGGGTGTGGTGTGTGTTTAGTACCCTTGAAATTAGATGAGAACACATTGAGTTAATTTGCCTTTTACATTGCAGGACCTGTGATGTGACTATTGCGTACACATACACTGCAATAATGATGCTCAAACTATATATTGTGCAGCTCTACTTTTGATCCCAGGTTTGTGAGGGCTGCATATTTTTATGATTCAGCTTCTGTATCTTAATGTGGTCAGAACTGCGAAACATGGATTTTCTACCTGCTAGAAATAAGTGGAATGTATATGTGAGGCGTCAGATTTGACTGCACCTTACTCTCTGACCAACATTTGTGACAGGCATAGCTGTAGGTCTAGTATAACCATACTTGCATGGCCTTTCTCTGCATTAGACCATTAACTCTCTCTTTTTTTAAACATTTTGATTATTTATGTGACCAGCTGAAACGGAAAACAACATGTACAAATATATAGTAGCCCGATTTCAGTATCAGCTAGTACTGGCCTTGTTCTCTACCACTGTTGACAAGTAAAATGTCCTTTTTAACAGCAGCGGCTAATACTTATCAGCTGTGTTTGTTGTTTTGTAACTTTGTTGAATGAGCACACATTCATTTACTTGTTGTTTTCCTTCTCAGTCAACCAGTGAATGAAGTTCAGGTGATTAAAGTGTGGTTTATGCTTATGCATTAGACTACATTAGCTCCGATAAGTTCATAGTCTAAAGCGTAGGTGCTGTTTACCAAGCCCAAATTGTGGCTACATGCAGGAACAACACTTCAATAGTATAAAGGTTTCAAGTTGCATCTGGGCTTTTATTTACTGGTGGTGAAATGTAATTTTTCTCTCTCTGTGTGTACAAAGTCCTTTTTAGCTTGTTTCACAGAGTCAACTGACACACTAAAGCTCACAAATCCCTTCCTATTTCTTTATTACATGATGGCTCACTAAATAAAATACTTCATATCGGCACACTAGATAAGATTTACCAACAGCCAATTAGTTTTTTGTGTTTTGACATTTCTTTCATCTCTGACACTTTATGTGCTATTTATGTTTAGTTTATAAATAAATGGTTTTGACAGTTTTGTGTTTTTTTGTTACCAGACATAAAACAGCAAATTTACGTGGAGTCAGATTATTATATTTTTATGATAGAACAACCACAAATATAACCTTGCATAAAATGAAGATCAGTCTGTTAAAGAATATGTTGCAACATGACCATAGCCATAGAACATGGCCATACCTTTATTACTTGTGCACCAATTACCACAAAAAAGAAAAAAAACCAAAAAAACTATTGCCAACAGGGTATTGGGCAGAAATGGAAACGGGGTGTGTAAAAAAACAAAAAAAACCCAAAACAACAACAAACAAAAAAACAAAACAGAACAAACAGGGAATGTAATATTCTGGTGGGCGTAAAAGTGACATGTGTAGCTTCCCTCCTGGGCCCTGGAATGAAAAAAATTAAAATGGACTTTAAATGCTGCATTGTAGTGCATTTTGGTTGTTAAATGTTATATTTTGACATGGAAAAAAGTTTAGAATTTTATTCAATCTGTAATTTTTGCAAATTCATTCTATCAAGTTAACGTGGCCTATACAACACCTGGTGTTGCGCTTGTCTCATGTGCCTCTTTACAGCCAGTCAACGCACAATTTAGCACAAATGTAGCTAGACATAGTACAAGTGGTGCACAATGTAGCATGGCAACACGAAACATAAACAGAAGTTCATCAAATTAGTCCAGTTGAACCGAGAACTACACAGAAGAGCTTTTT
Source organism: Fowleria isostigma (assembly GCA_029814645.1). Lineage (NCBI taxonomy): Eukaryota > Metazoa > Chordata > Actinopteri > Kurtiformes > Apogonidae > Fowleria > Fowleria isostigma. The sequence goes on along the minus strand of JAPTGZ010000005.1, from coordinate 16,080,159 downwards.
TTCCAACAGTGCTGTTAGTGAGCAACATCAAATCAGGTATGTATGATCATTTTAAGCCGCTGGTGCGATAATTTGTCATTTCCCATCTGGCAACACTGCCTTAGAAGCCCATTTTTACCAACTCTACCTGCTTCGAGCACACACCAAATGTAACAATACTATTGCCTAAAATTCTATTTGTATCGTGTCTGCTAATTTTGGTTTTTCATTTGCTTTCAACACCACTGACATCACAGTATTAGTTTGACATTTGCACTTTCCATCAGTTTCAGTGAGGCTCCGTCTTGCTGCCAGATGCGTTCAGGCACGAGTTAATTGATGATTCTCTTCATTTAAAAAAAAAAAAAAAAAATAGCCAAAGTTAGGTAAGGTAAGAGAAAAATATATCGATAATTAGCACGGCCCCTGCAACCCAGATAAGCAGATGAAGATGGTAGCACAAGTGGAAAAGATCTACATTGAAACATTGAAACTGATGGTTAGACCATCATCTAGTAACTCGGCTGAGCACATGGCACATTACATACACATTTAGGTCATCCGTAAGAGTCAACATTTCCTGAAAAAAGATAATGTTCTGTGAGATTTAGTTGAGCACTCAATAGCCGATCCCATGTTGTATTCACTTTTGTGCGCAAGTTGAAGGTAATTTCAGCGTTAACAGGTAAAACTGCTGCTGAAAACATCAGCATGCAGCTGTTGGTTCCACATCTGTGTCCACGTCTCTGTTGATTTGAGCTCTGTTTCTGATGTAGCAGTAATAATTAAACCTTTTTGTCTCTTTTTCTGTTCCAGTATGTCAGGGTTTGGGGTAAACAGGAATCCAGGCTTCAATATGAACAACTCCATATCCAACAACATCTTCAACGGCACAGGTGAAGAGGCACCTACCTTCAATTTGTTCGTGTTTGTTACTCTGATCTTTCATGAATATGCATTTTTGTAGCAGGAGATTTGATCTCTCAGTACTTTTTCTGTGTATTCATGTGTAGACGGCAGTGAGAATGTGACGGGGCTGGACCTGTCAGATTTCCCTGCATTAGCTGACAGGAGTCGGAGGGATGGGGGCTCAAATCCAACCCCACTGCTCAACCCATTAGCTGGTCGGGCTCCTTACGGTGAGAGACTTTATTTTTTTTGCAGACAAATAACACATACATTTTCTTTTTGAGGGTTTATTTTTAAAGTGCCAAATCTGTGTCTGTCCATCTGTGCCTGTAGCTCAATTTACGGAATACTTCAACTATAATCTTTTACACAAGCTGGATCCTCTACCATATCTTGGTCCTTTTAAGATGGTCTAGAGCAAGTATAAAAACAGATTTACATAGATGGAACCTGGTCCCCTTCCTTAACTTTAATTCAAGAATAAATGCAATCAAGATGAATATTCTACCCCGACTGCTCTACCTTTTTAGGAACCTGCCTATAGAGGTGAATGAAAATCAATTTAGGGAGTGGGACAAATGGATCTCCAGATCTATCTGGCAGGGCCATAAACCTAGGATTAAATATACCACCCTTCAACTCACTAAGGACAAGGGAGGGTGGGGTCTCCCTTCCCTAAGGGATTATTATTATGCGACACAAATAACCCCTCTTTTGTTTTGGTGTAATGAATCATATAACGCTAAATGGAAGGAGTTGGAGTCTAATATTTTAACCCAATTCTCCATCCAAGCTGTAATAGCTGACAAAGGCTTGATATATCATCTGGAAAAATTGGGGAATCTTTGGTTAACCCACACTCTTCAAGTTTGGCGGAAGGTGATCAATACCTGCAAGATACATAGAATGTTGAGACTGTTCAGATGGTTCGCTTATGATTCAGATTTCATTCCTAATAGACATGACCCCAGCTTCAAATCTTGGACAAAGTATGGTCTCACAACATTTCTCTCCCTTACTTATAAAAATACTGTCCATAGCTTTGAGGCTTTGCAGGACAAATATGGTCTCGCATGGAACAAATTTCACAGATACCTACAACTACGATCTTATATTGATCATGAATGTAAAATGGCCATTTTTACAGTTGTAGAATCAGAATTTTACAACATTCTTAAAAATGCCATGACCATGACTCCCTCCAAATCAGTTTCAAAACTATACTCTGCTCTCTCTCAGGCCA
>JAPTGZ010000005.1:16030527-16041622 GCA_029814645.1 Fowleria isostigma | reverse complement strand
CATTCCATGTTTTCTTTTCTGTCTGTTTTAGTCACATGATACACACAGGCGTTAATACTTGATTGCATAACCATTGTTTTTCATGATTTTTGATTGTCTGATAATTTTTTCCGTGACTGTATTTCAATATTGAAAGGAGACACAAGTCAGCAGTCCGTCAATGTGCTGCCATTACATGACACACAGAATGAAATGAGCCAGTTTTGTGAATTGTTGTTCGCAAACTAATCTTCGTAATTAACTACTTGATGATTAAAACCCCATTTACATATTCACACTGTACTAGTGCCACCCGTGGACCTTTGGTAATTTGTAGTAATTGCACACATTGTCTGTGAATCTTGTGCACATCCACCATGCCCATCATTTGTAAAGGGAATATTTCACTATAAATTACCAGCCCATTCAACATAGAAGTTGTGTGATAATGATAGTCCCATGAAAATCAAAATGTCATTGATTTGGAGTGATTTGGTTTAAAGATTCCTGTTTCCTCCATACATTTATTTATTTTACATCTAGGTCAAGGACTATGGAAGGTGCACATGTGATGATATATTAAAGTGGGGATGCAAATTTACCAGGCACAGGTCATAATGTAGCATGAACATGAACTGAAAGACAAAATTAAATCTTTCATAAGAAAAAAATCCCCAAAGGTGAGATGGATGCAATGCATGGAAGCAGCATTTCAACAAACTCAACAGGTTGTTTTAGTGGTGGACTGTTAATAGTAAGATCTTGACACCAGATCAGATCGGTGTCAGTAAATCTGGGACAAAATAACACACTTCACCATCCTGCACAAAACTGAAACACAGACATTGTTTTTTCTTTTTTAATCAAACAAGGTTATACTCAGATTATCGTATGGTAGAGACTGGGTCACAATTTCACATTTTAACATTAACGTGATGTTGACTCAGATATTTGTATCTTCTTGAGTCTTTAAGTTCTGTGCAAAAAGTTGACTCTAATAATTGTCATATCATTGAACAATCTGACAACTGAGAAGTTTGTGTTGTCTTTAAATGTGTCAAACTTAGCAGTCTACTATTTATCACATCACATGCCGTTATTTGTATATATTATATTTATGAACATGAATCACAGACGGTCTAAGATGGACACCAGTGGACCTCAAGTATTTAGATTGCCCCCTGATGTTTGGTTGCAGTATTCATTGGTAAATCCTTCCCCTGATGGAGGAAAAATTGAAAACAAAATAAGAAATAAGACCAAGGGTCCAGTAGTCCGACAGCATATTTGAAGACATTAATTGCCCTTTGTTTGACCTTTCAAAGCTACTCAAGGTCAAAGGTTATGGCACCAAATGAAAGGGATGAAATGTGACTTTCCACCTGTCGTCAACAGTAATTATATTAATATCTTCAACTGTTTTCAAGTTATAGCGCTTTGAAATTTGTCCCATTATGAAACAATGGGGATTTTTAAAATTTCACAAATTCATAAAAAAATCTAAAACAAAAAAAAAAAATCAATATTTCCCAATTCTTTGAGCAAACTTGGTAGACTTTAGGTTAAAGATGTTCCACAACAAATATCAAGTCATTCTGACTGACGGTTTCTTGAAAAATTTACGAATGGATGGATGGATGGATGACAGACAGACGACTGACAGATGACAGACGATTGACAGATGACAACTGATACTAACACTCCATGGGACGTTTGGGCTGCTGGACTAAAAGCATGCATCTGTGTTTTCCCAAAGATGATTTCTGTAATGTAATGTAAATGCTAGTGAACTGTTACGCTACATCGTCAGATGATTGCAATCATTTGTTTTCCTTAAGTTCTTGGATGACATAAAAAGGCGTGGACAACAGCTTGCATTAATATATTGGTTTCACTTCTGCAAAGCGGGAGTAACTGCATCACATCATCTGTTCTCATAGACATTTGGACCAAATCTCTGACAGACTGCCTGATGGCTCTTACGTAGTTGTTAATCATTGGGATTCACTGTAAGGGGACAGTGAACCCCGGGGTCAGTGAAACCACAGTGAAGCTGGAGCAGCGTCTCCAGATGCCTACTATCAAAAATATTGTCTTATAATGTACTCTCTATGTTTGACAATAATGTGATGACTCTGTCACACCGTGTATTAGTAGCTGAAGTAGTTAAATATAGATTCTGCATCTGTGCTTACATACATCTTTCACTTTCTTCATCCATAATCAAATCCGTTTTACAAGTCGCACATTTTAAATGTTTTATATTCAGTGCAGTCATTTTTCAGATCATAGAAATATTTATGTTTTGGTATTTACATAATGTTTTTCCCTCTAGTACTTTATTTTAGACTGTGCTGGAGAAGTAGTACCAGGATCACTTCTCATGCGGTCATAAGTGTTTCTGCAAATATTCCTACTACTAATTTACTCAGTAGTTGTTGAAATATTGAAAAAGTTTTGGAGCCATGAATAACAGACCATTAATAATCAGGATTTCATTTCATTTTCACACAGGTGTCCACTCAATGTAATGCATGCATTTAACAAATTATTCAGAAAATGAAAAAAGAAAAAACACACTGAAAACATACAGTTGCAGAAAAAAATATTAGACCACTCTACATTTTCTTCAATTTCTTGTTCATGTTAATGCCTTGTACAACTAAAGATACATTTGTATGGACAAATATAATGACAACATCAAAAATAGCTCATAAGAGTTTAATTTCAGAGCTGATATCTATCCATTTTCCATGGTTTTCTTGATAATAACCAAAATCCCTTAATCATTAATATCTATGGTATTTCACTGACAAAAACAGTGCTTTTATTCATTCCATGTTTTCTTTTCTGTCTGTTTTAGTCACATGATACACAAAGAAGTTTGTACTTGATTGCATAACCATTTTTTTTTTTAATTTATGGATTTTTTTTTATGATTTTCAGTAGCATAACATATATGTATCATACAATGTGTACATTTTTGCTGTCCTTCTTAACACAAATCCCCACCCCCAACTTAGAGACAGACAAAAAAATTAAATATTCATATCAAAAGACATCAGGAATATGAACAGGAGGCACACATACAAATTCCAGATGTAAAATATAGCAAAGCAAAAATAAATCAAATTATATCCATTGTTTTTGATGAGTTTTGATGGTCTAATATCCTTTTTCTGTGACTTTATTCACTTGTTATAAACGCTGATCCACTAGTGCCCAGATGCGTTTCCTTTGGCCGTGGATGTTGTTGCCTTTGTGAACAACAGCTGTACTAAAGGGAGGGACACTCTGTTCTCATGTTCCCTCTTTTCCTCTTTGTACAGGTGGTGTCAGTGTTGCATCCTGAGGAGATGTTTGAGTGTGTGTTTACGTGCGGTGCAGACTGTAAAGGGACGTCCTTGTATCCCTGCCTACAAATCTTTGTCAACAACTCTGAGTCGAACTCTGTGGCTTTGCTGCACGTTGACGAACAACAGCTGGTCCTCAACCCAAAGGTACAACCACCGCTTTTACTACATCAGTGTTGGTGTTTGGTAAATTACGACTCTTACTCTCTGTAATGGCAGCATGTCAGATAGTACTGTGACCCATAAAGTTGGAGTAATTTTGTTTTTATATGCATTTTTTCACTTTTATTACTATTTATACACATCAGTAATCACTTTTGAACAGGAATTGATTACATACAAGTCAAAAAATACACTTTATCCATTAAGAATAGATCACATTGTCACAATCATTTCATAAGAATTGATGGGCACTTCTATGAAACTGGTAGATTTTGGTACCTGACACTTTTACAGCTTTTTAGACCCAATAATAAAAAGAGAAATTTTGACATTCCCCCCCAGGTTGTACCTAATGATGACCTCAGATAAATGCAAAAAAAAAAATTATATATTACTCGGATTCATCCCAAAGTTAATGAAGTTTTAATCAAAAATTGGGGCCAAAACTTGGACCAAAACTGGGACAAAAAAACTTACCTAGGTGTCAGTGCATTTGATCTGGAAAATATGTCTGTGAATGGTCTTATATACTATTATAAATAAAGACACTAAGGCTGCATGATATTGGCAAAAACTGACATTGCGATTTTTGTAACCCTGCGATATATAGTGCGACATGAAAAACCACTTGGGAGGATATAATAGTTGTGGTGCCGATGTAAATGGTTGTGTTTCCTCTCATTGTGTCAGCAGGTGTGAGATACTGTCGACACAGAACATGTGTTTCAGTTTCATCCTTCTGTAGATGAAATAATTCCACTTATCTGACATTGCTTTTCTTTTTCGGACCAAGTCTTCATTTTGGGGGATTTTCTTGTTAGTTTTTGGTGATTTTCTTCTTTTTTTCTGTGATTTTCTTGTTTGTTTTGGGGGATTTTCTTCTTTTTTTGCGGTGGTTTTCTTGTTCTTTTTCAGTGATTTTCTTCATCATTTTTGGTGATTTTCTCTTGTTCATTGCTCATTTTTCAATGTTGTTGCCAGTGACTCACTCCATGATCAGGGGTGTGGTCTGTTTCAGCAAACTGATTAAGAACTATTGTGATTGGCAACAGCATGTTAAGTTCATTTTCCTCCTCCACTTCAGGATCTGCGATGTGACTATTGCACACACGTACATTGCAATGACGATACTCAAACAATATATTGTGCAGCTCTTAAAGACACTGTGTTAAATTTGACAATCTTAGTAGTGTTTCTAATCCAGAAATGTAGGCTTTTCATGAATCTGTCTTATTTCGGGTTTTGTGTGTAACCCATCGTATATCATGTAAATTGCAAGTGATTTTGCAACAGCGGCCTTTTTTTGTGAAACACTGCCTCACACAATTAGTTCAATTTCCAAAATGTTCCTGTGAGAATAAAAAGATATTTAAAAAGGTAGTAGGGTGTAATTTTCATGTCCTTTTTTACTGTATTATACGTGAATTTTTGTGTTTAAAAATAAAATTTAAAAAAATCTAAAAATGTGTTTTATCTGAAAAATAGTTTCTCTTATATCTCAGTGAATATTTATTTATAAAACAGACCCAAAATGCTTCCAAACTTGCTTCATAACCTCAGTCTACATCTGGTTTGAATTTTTAGCCCCATGTTTCATAGAAGATAAAAGTATTTTATTCCAACTTTCTGGAAAAATTGGTCTAACTAGCTGTTGTATTATGTCATAATATATTTTTTAAATATTTGTCAATTTAAGGCACATTATTTTAAATTTTGAGTTTTTGCCATATGACAATTGAAATGACACAAAAGTATTTAATGTATGTGTATTTAATTACCCCAAAGATAAACATGGTGGTTTACTAAAACTCCAAATGAATGATAAAAGTGATCAAAGTCTTGCCTTCTACATATGTGGATTTGAAAGACAGGGTTTGTTGAAAATAGATAAGATAAAGTAATTTTAAGGTAATTAAATGAGTTAATAAATTTTGCAGAGATAATAAAGTAGTCCACAGAAAATTATCAGTCCATAATTAATGTATTTAATTAGAAATGAACAGAGCAAGCAATTAAATTTTAATTGATAATGAATGTATTTAAATAATTTCAATCAGACTGGAGATAAAACTAAACGCAGGTCTAAACTGGTTTGACCGATTCACTGTCATTAAATCTACAGTGACGTAAATAAGTGTCTAATGGAAAAATGGAAACACAGGAACCGTCGTGTTAAAGAAGCGTCGCTGTTATTTTCCGGGGGGGGCGCCGGGGCCGAGCGTCAGGAGAGTTCCAGTCTGATTGGTTTATGTATCGCAGCTGCCCGAAGTCATGAGCGGAGCAGAAATAGAGCGAGCATGAGTGAAGCAGAGATACAAAAAACCATTAAAGCACTCAGCGTGTGAACGAAGGACTTAGAGCACCATTTAGAAACCACTGACAGTAAACACATCACAGCTGACACCACACGTGTTCATGTGCAGCTTCACTTCATTTATTGCATTCCCTGCATCATCGGTGATATTTCCCTCTGTTGCTATCGGTGACAGAGATGCAAGACGTTAGACACGATGTAAGACACAATTATAACTTACTGAGACAAAAACTAAATGATATGACCAAAGATATATAGACTCTTCTGTTTGTGGAATTTAGAGTGGTTCTGTATTTCTGAGGAAACACACATACTTTAGACTCCTTTCACTTTGGGACCCACATCCACATTTTTCCCCAGGTCATTAAAACTGCAGTGCTTAATAGTTTTTTTGGCACCAGTAAAATTCCATAATTACTTTTCAGCATATTGCAATTATAGAAGTTGGAAAGTAAACAAGAAACAAGGAAACAAGCGCCCATTTCTTTTGGGTATGGACCGTCTTCCCCATGACACATAGTCTGGTTAATCACAGTAGTTTTCAGGTGGGTAGGCGGGATAAACAGACCATTGACCGCTGTAATCACTGATCATTGTTCAAATTCTGTCAGATGTGACTCTTCACTTCTCTACTCTGCGGCTCAACATGGAAATTTGAATTATTATTGGTTTTTATATTAATATTGATAATAATAATGATGATGATAATGATGATGATGATAATAATAATAATTAATAATTAATAATAATAATCCATCCTTGGTTGGTTTTTATATTAATAATGATCATTTACACTACACATTTACACTATTATTATTATTATTATTATTATCATAAAAAAATAATAATAATGATGGATTAGATTTTTATAGTACTTTTCAAGGAACCCGAAGTGTTTTACATTATTGATCCATTATTCTTTACTCTCACGTTCTCACTCTGGTGTGAGGGACACCGGAGAAAAGGTTGGTGATGTGTCTTGCCCAAGGACACAACAGCACATGACTAGGACAGAGTGGGATTCGAATCCCCAACCCTTCAGTGATTGGACAACCTGAAGAGGAATTAGAAATTGAAATACTAGTAAAAATATAACATTATTCTCTATCATTTGAAGTAAATCAGTTGTTGGATGATCAGATAGTATCTTCTCCATCCTTGGTTGCCATGGTAATGACCAGACTAATACACATCATATGGCTATGTGTATCAAAATAATATCATACATCAAATAGATATGCATTTAAACAGCACTTCACCACCCAACAAGAACAAACTAGTGGTTGAGAAAGCTGGTTTTAGATGCAAGTGGTTCAACATTTGTGTTAGCAGATTACATTTGTCCCTTTTCTGATAAATGGTTTCCCCATTTTTCTTGACCTGTTAATCAAAGAAAACAAAGCGCTTGGTTCAGCCAACCCTGCTGAGTCAATGAGAGGACTGTGAGTTTCACCACCTCAATGAAGAGCAGGAATTCTGCAACGATGGGTTCAGGAAATATTGTGAGCTGTGTGGGACAGTTTGACATTTCCTACAGATTCAAATTTATTATGTACAGTGTGTTTGTTCTTGTATTCTTTGTTGATCTTAATTCTGTTTTTGCTGTCTGTCTGTCTGTCTAGATACTGTCTCACTTCTTAGGAGACAAACATTCATCTGTTCATATTAGTGACCATCATAAAGGTTAAAGATTTAAAAAACTGTGCACTAGATACAATTTGGGAAGTCATTTCCAACGTCTTTGCATTTGTAACTTCTAATCTGTTTATGTCTAATTTATAGAGGCACCTATCTATATTATAAAAGAGAGTGGTCTTTGTATGTATGTGCATGTGTGTGTGTGCGTGTCCATGTGTGTGCGTGTGTGTGTGAATGTGCGTGTATGTGTGTCTGGGGATTCACACAAAATCCGTAAAGAGCTGACTGCTGCAGTTTGTCATACTTATGTATTTTTGGTGAAGGAACAGACTAGAGAAAACCGCAAGTTGATAGGACCAATATTTCAGGAGACATTAGTAAATTTTGAGTACAATAGCCTTACAGTTACATTACTATAGTGACAGCGCTTTGGCAGTGACTGCTGGACAAATGCGGTACAGCATGCATGAAACACAACACCATGAAATCTAGCACATCTAGAAGCTGTGGACTGTCACGAGTCAACATGCTAGTGCTTTTATAAGTCGGATGCATGTAGTGTCCTCATCATAATGTGTTCATTCACTAGCGGTTAGTATGGCCAAAAAGGTGTTCTGTGATGTCATAGAAATCGTGACCTATGACCGTGGAAATGTATTCACTTCAATGTTTAGTTCAAGTCAATGAAAGACAGAGAACTCACATCTGTTGACTGTGACCTCATACATCTGCTGAGGTCAAATGGGAGCAGACAGCTGCAGTTTCAGAATGATCTTTTGTTGACACCAGTAAAACCAGTGGAGTCCATAACCCGATGGGTCTACTCCTCTTTAGTGCATGTCTGGGTCGTTGCTATGGCAACAGTGTAAATATAGAGGAGAGACGGCGCGTCATCGATGGCACTCAGTCGCTATGGTGACCACAATGGAGATGATGTGCAGAGGCAGAGGATATGTGAGAGAGAAAGATGCATATGTCACACTTCATTCAGAAATCCTGCGTTGACCAATAGAGAGACGCCGCTCAGAGGGGCCTGTACACACAAAATACACAAGGGCTGAGGATAGTATCATATTTAGGCTCCGCCCCATCAAAGTCTGAACTTAAAGAATGAGCTTATCATTGTGAAGAAAATTACAAGATACACTTTAATAATTATTACTAATATTTTTTAAACATATTTTTATTTGACCTTAACTTAACCAGGAATGACTTGTTATTTAAAATGACTCTTTCATGAGTGTCCTGGCTGAGACAAGGTTACATATCACAATCAATCACTCATATCTGAATCTAAGCTGTTTTACCACAGAAAATAAATTAAAAAATCATGTAATATAGTTATAATCAACAAATACACTGGGTGACATTTTTGGGGGAAATTAGCTGCTTCACAGATGTGGTTATTCACACAAATGACAAGTACATGTTGGCTAATGTTTTCAAAATACAATTACAGAAAAAATTATTGGACCCCCCCTAATGTTTTCTTCAATTTCTTGTTCATTTTAATGCCTGGTACAACTAAAGGTACATTTGTCTGAATAAATATAATGAGAACGACAAGAACAGCTCATAAGAATTTAATTTCAGAGCTGATATCTACCCATTTTCCATGGTTTTTTTGATAATAACCAAAATCACAGAAGTTATTACATTAATATTTATGACATTGTACTGAGAAAAATAATGCTTTTAGTCATTCTATGTTTTCTTTTTCTGTCTGTTTTAGTCACGATACACACAGGAATTAGTACTTGATTGCATAACCATTGTTTCTGATGACTTTTGATGGTCTAATAAATTTTTCCGCGACTGCATATGATTAAGTGCTTTTACATATGCATAGGTTTATTTTCATGTAACAGATGTATATGTACTACACCAGAATGAATCTGAAAAGTGAATGTATTTTAATGGGCAGTCATTGTTTAGACGCAGAATAATACTGCATTGTAAGAAACTACAGCCTAGTAGTACTTTTGATTTTGGGAAAATTTCATTCGTTTACTTGTACGACAGTGATATCCATGTCTATCCATCAACTGATAGAATGTCATGTTTTAATCATTTTAATTTTAACCATCACAGAGTGTTTCAGAATCCATTTCACTTTTCTTCATAATCAATAAATACTTGCCGAAAGTTGTCAAAAAAACAAAGAAATTCCAAAACATAAAAATGAAAGAAATTTTTCAGTTCCAAACGGAGGGAATGGCAGACTTCTTTATATGTCAAAATACTTGTTGTAATGTTTATTGGAGGCTAAAATATATATATTAAAAAAAAATAAAAATTGTGTCAGACAGTTACTGATATTTTTGCTTGATAAGTTAAATAAACAACTGGTACATTATTATAATTATTCCAAAACAGGAACATGATGAGTCACATTCTGCCGTGACTGTAGAAATGAGTGCTATTTTCTAAACAGTAATCATCTGGGTAGGAAACCAAGTGGTAAATATAACCAGTAATTCTGGTGTTTTCTGAAAGCAGTAATATTTACCCTCTTCAAGTTGATGCAGGAAAAACACAAACCCATAATTTAATCACATGTTCTCATAATATCTAAGAATGCACAGGAGGTGGTGGGAAAATAGGGCTTTTTTTTTTTTTTTTTTTCGATTCAGAGAAGTTTTTTAATCTGTGACCTTTTATGTGCAGGTAATGAGACAGACAGAGGGAGATAATTGCAGTGCAGTATGTGTAGTATGTGGTATACAGTACTGCCTTTATGACTTTATGACATCTCGCCCAGAGACAGATGAAGAGACAGAGACACAGAGTTAATTGGTGTTGTATCTATAGGGGGTGATTGGTTAATGGAGCCGCCTGTGGCCCACATGACTGACGTGACATTAAGATCCACAGTGCAGGTCTGTTACAGAGACCAGCTGTCCAAATACATTTGTGAACGCTAAAGCATAACGTAGGTTTATTACAACTTTGATCTTACTTCGGTTGGTTTGTCCAATATTCAACAAACAGACGCAGTCGCATGATCAGACAGATTGGAAACAAACCTCCAGGACAAAAAAAAAAAAAAATGCATTTGCAGTTTAATTAACCTCTCAAAGGAGCAGTGCGTAGGATTCAGGCAGATCTGTAAACAGAAATGGAATCTAATCTTCATGATTATACAGTGTAAAATGGCTTCTGAATCACTTGCTTTGACTAAATTCAGTATCACAATAAACTGTGAATAGACTCTGAACTGTAAAAGGTGCAGGAGCTGAAATATTCCTCCTGCAGTTCTCCTCTCTGTCCAAATGACTGAATATGAAGATAGGTGACTGTGATGTCACTGTGGTTTTTACATGTTAGGGATACAACACATTCACATTCAGATCACACCTGACAGAATCTGATCAGAAATGGGTGATTTTATATCTAAATTTTTACATTAATTTTGAATGACTCAGTTTTTAATGCACTGCCATTATGTATATTAATTTATGACAGATGAACTATTTCTTATGCTTCTTGTTCAGATCTGCCTGTCTGTCTGTATTGTGTTGTGCTTATTGTTGTGTAGTATATGTGTGGTCCTACTGCAAACAAATGACTATTTAAGACAAAGAATAAAACTGAACTGAGTACAGATGTCAGTCACATACAATCTATCTATCTATCTATCTATCTATCT
>JAPTGZ010000005.1:15999012-16012623 GCA_029814645.1 Fowleria isostigma | reverse complement strand
ATTGTAAGTATGAACCATCTGGCATTGACTACCTTTGAGATATGCAATTTATTTGATTTTCTGCGAAAACCTATTACCTGGACTTGGGCCCCTTTTGAATTCACCGATTCATTTGTTAGCTGAGTCAGTATTAGTTATATAACCACATCACACTTCAAAAAATTTGCATCGAGTAAATGCAGTCTTTACAGCCTGTAGTTGGATTGCATGTAAATGCTCTGCTAAAGTTATGTTTGCATTGTGCAGCACAAACTGACATTTTATTTAAGTACTTTAGTCACAATAATTAATGGTTTGGGATTCTGTAATCAAAACACCTCCCATATGATATGAATTAACTGTGGCCCAAATAATGTTTGTTTTCACTTTTTTTCTTCATTTGTAAAACATCATGTACAAGATAAACAGAGGCTGCAACCTATTAATCTGTGAATTTAAAGTGTGTTTTCCAAAGTTTTTATTAAATAAGCGTCATTGTGTACATAGAAGCTATTCACACCACTTGAAAAAATGACATATAGTCATAGTATATTTTCAGTCATGTATGCATTCCAAAACACCAGAATGAGAAAGAAATAATACGATTTGACTGAAAAAAAAAGGCTCAGGCAGCTTATTAATGCCCACCTACTTTACAACTGAAGCTACATAATACATGGTGTCAAGCAGAAAGAAAATATATATATATACATACACTTATTTATTTATATATGTATGTATTTATTTATAACTGTCAAATATAGATGCATGTTTTTTTGAACATAACAAAGGTAGTACACTGCTTAAGTTTTAAATTAGCCCACAGTTGAACTTCTTTGAAAGAAATACATCTTTTAACTTTTTTTTTTTGCTTTTTGTAACATAAATTTGCATTCATCTTATAGTAATCTCCAATTTATAGTATCTTTCAGACAGTGTAAGCAACATATGCATACAATCTAATAGTGTTCTGTTTTATGCTTTAAACACGATTTATATTGTACTAGAAAAAAACAAGTTTGGAAACTTCAAAACATGAACGTTTTAAAATAATGAATCAGCATGATCATAATGTCCTGCTTTATTTATAATACATATGGCTTGTTTTTGTTGTAAAACTATTTTAACAGTTTTGGTTTTAAAAGTAGAACCCCATAATTTAACCCAATAAGTTAAATAAGGAAGTATCAATGAGCAGCCAATGAAATATAAACCTTTGGCTTTGTACAGGATTTCTATTGACTTTGAGATTTTCCCTTTTACATATTCAACATGTTTATCCAGTGTTTGGTGGATGTATCGTACAGTCATGGAGAAAAATTAAACCTGAAGGTACATTTGTTTGGACAAATATAATGATAACGACAAAAATAGCTCATAAGAGTTTAATTTTAGAGCTGATATCTATCCATTTTTCATGGTTTTCTTGAAAATGACCAAAATCACATCAGGTCTTACATTAATATCTATTGCATTTTACTGACAAAAACAGTACTTTTAGACATTTCATGTTTTCTTTTCTATGTTTTAGTCACATGATACAAACAGGAGTTAGTATGTACTTGATGACATAACCATTGGTTTGGGGTTTTTTTTACTCAATTTTTATTCAGTTTTGCTCATACAGACATAAAAAGCATTTTACATACATCAACACATACAATCAAACATTCCCAACAAAAAAATATGGATATTTGCTGTAAAAATAATCACAATTGGTCACAAATTAAACATGAATGACATGAAAATGAAACCAAAATTGGAAACAAGACAAAGGGAGGAAAAAAACCACACACATGTACATGACCACATCTGAATACCTATTGCATTAAAAGGTCAATTATACGACTCCATCTCTTCATAAATATCTCTCCCTGAATTCTAAACACATAAGTAATTTGCTCCATCTGATAGATTTCCCTCACTTTCTCAATCCAGTTGTTATATGTGGGGGGTTCAGGTTTCAACCACATGATAGTGATGCATTTAATGGCTGCCGTTAGTAAAATTCAGAAGAGGTATTTTGGGTTATTTCCGTCTAGGCTTTCAGGGATTACATAACTATTGTTTGTGATGATTTTTCTTTCACAAATTCTGGGAATAGCCCAAAATTACCCACTACTGGAAAGAAATACATAAAGCCATAGAAACCATTCTTAATACACATCTAACATTTGATTTTAAAATCAGTTATTTTGGATACATTTCTACGGAGGTCAAAAACCAGCTGGTCATTTGTTGGATCTTCTTTCCTCAAACCAGTTGAATCCTGCTACAAGAGGACACTCCATGTCCTGGACAAGAAACCATTCTCCTACCATCACTGCAATATTCTCACTAAATACAATCTGCTAAATTTTCACAATTTCAAACAATTCAAATCAGCCTGTTTAATCTATAAAGCCATTAATGGTTTAGCTCCCCCTCCCCTGAAGGAATTTATCAAACAGAAATCTGTGGGTGGCTCCTCCAGACTAACACGAGCCACTGTCGGAGGTGACTGTGAATGCCTCCTAGGCGGATGTCATTTTCACAGAATGTTCTGTCAGTTCAGGGTTCATTATTCTGGAACAGTACCCCTCTGTCACTGAGAAAATGCACTAGTTTAACCACTTTTAAAAAACACTTGAAAATGTGGCTAAGAGACAATCAGGTCTGTGACCAGGAGACAAGATGAGCTCCAGCCTGTGCTATGTGTTTACATTTTTGTATAGACATTTGTAAAATTTATTGTATCTGTAGGGTAGAGCACTTGAGTCTTTCCACTCAGTATGTTGTGTAGGCTAACGGTACATGCAATACAGGTGAATTTTAAATAATATATTATTTGTACTACATTCTGTCCTAACATTGTCCATTTTGCATTTTATGGTGTTTGTATTTTAAGGTGCATTTTATGGTGTCTGTATTTGTCTCTTTGCATTTTCTGTGTTTTTCTTGTGTATGACATCAACCTGCCAGGAGGCCTGCAGATGAAAATCAGCCTTGGGCTATAATCTAGCATGTTTACATTTATTTTTTTAAATGGTCATTAATGTGCATTGATCCTCCTCATATAAAAGAAGTAAATTAAAAAATAAAAAAATGAATAGATACTTACTTAGTATATTACTAGCTGCACTCAAAAAGCAATAACAAAACAATAGATGACACAAGAACCAACAATAAATAATTGGATAGACATAACCATTGGAATTTATAGGATGGAAAGAATAACCTTCACTGTAAACTTAAAGATGGACTCTTTTGTGCAACACTGGGGGGATGGGTGAGATATGTAAAGTTTTTGAAACCCAATTTTCCTGAAATAACTGCATGAATATGAACTCAAAATCCTCAAACTGAAGGAAATGTGGTGGTGTTTTTTTTTTGGTTTTTTAGTTATTTATATATCGAATCCTTACTCTGAAATCCTATATGCCAAGGTAATAATGAGCTGCTGTTAATGTTTTTTAGTTTTTCTTTCTCTACACACTCTCTGGGTGTTATATACGTAGTTTGTATCTGTTTTTGATGACTTATGATGGTCTAATAATTTTTCCACAACTGTAATAGTTCATGCTGGGTCGATGTAACACCAGGTATTTTACCGTTTTTTTGTTTTATGCTTCTTCATGTGATTGCAGACCAGATGACGTGTTGTGGCGTCGTTCCCATGACACCAGCGTCCTGCTTCACTGTGTCCTCTGGCCAATGGTGTCTCTCCTTCTGGGCACGCTTATTGTGCTCTTGACGGTGTGCGCTCGCTCTCTGGCTGTCCGAGCCGAGGCCCTGCAGAAGAGGAAGTGCTCCTACGAGGTGTGCCAAGACCTGGGGGGCGGGGCCTCCGATCGAAGGGGCACCAAATCTGGAGAACCCCTGGCTACGAACTCTGACCCGGAGCTGTCGTCGCCAACACGGACCCTGCCACTGTTTGCGGTACCGGTTCGACGCCGTGACAGAGAACATTAAAAGACACTGTGTTTTCAGTCGGTGATGTACTCAACAGTGAGAGAGGATGGTGACAAACTGCCAGATGAGGATGTCTGAAATCAAGAACCCACCGCCGCCCATGGGTTTATACAATCAGAAATGGCAAAACCACTGTTGGCTATGAGGATGAGAAGACACGCCCCTCCTGCCTGTATTATGAGCAGTAACAGTGTAGAGAAAATCAGCGGCTTTCGTCTGATTTTGAACTCAATTCACTGGATCAGTAGACGCTCTCTGAGGCTGCTGACTCAAACCTCCTGATCCTTCCTCCTGGGTTATAGAAAGGGTATTCTAATTGACACCAGTGCTGTGATTGATGGGACACTGTATTACATGTCAGGAAAAAGTGAGTCTGGGTCCAGTCCTCTGACTCCACTGCTGTCTTTACTGTAGCTATTAAGTCTTTAGAAACTTTCTCGGTAAAGTTTCCCTTCTGTAGCTCACCACTGTCGACTGTAGCCACAATCTTTACTATCCAGAGTTTAGAGGTTCCGGTGTCACTTTCTGTTTAGCTGCTTAATTAGATGTAGCTGCTTCCTAAACTCAGTATGATTATATGCACAGGAGGTTTGTGTATCACTTGTTTATTTAATCATTAAACTTTAAAGAAATGGAAATGAACACCATTTTATCGTTTACATTCAGAAAAAGAGCTTGTTTTCCCATTTTCAGCTCATAATTGAAATAAATAATTAAAATAGTTTCACATTTATTTAATTTTTTCTAACCTCGTCTTGTCCATTATCCTATCAGCACAATGGTAGTCTGCCTTATTGTGCTGAACAAAATTGCTTTGCCATGGGGAACCTTATAAAATATATAAGGCCCCTCTTGATATCCAGCTGTCTTTATTTTGAGTTTTTATTTTTATTTAATTTTACAGCCACCAATTTAAGCATTTTGGTGAATGAAGGTGAGCAGTAAAACAAAATGTAGCTATTTAAGTTAGCTAAAGAGGATAATTAAATAAAGAAGTGATACACAAACCACATAAGAATTATGGTTTTGAGTTTTGTTCTGAATTTGATCAGGTTCAGATGTGACACTTCCATAGATATTGAGGTGAATATGTTAAAAAAAAAAATATATATATATATATATATAGTATCAGCTTGTTTCTGTGTAAAGGTGAGGGTGATGTAATCTGTTTTTGTTCTTAACTCTACAGCTTTGAACTTCTAAATCAGATAACTAATGGAAAACAAAAGTATTACTATTACCATTATTGTTCATTATTATTATTATTATTATTATTATTACTACAGCCAGACTTCTGATTTATTTCCACATGTTGATTATCATTACTTAGTTACTTCAGTTTTTTATTTACTGACCAAATACTGCATAACTTGAATTGCCAAAGCACTAAGAATAACTAAGAAATTTCTGAAAGTCTAAATGATATTTAGGATACTACGGAAAACACACGAGTCTCTATTACTATTACTATTATTATTTACATTGCAAAATACAATATTATCTAGAGTAGCAATTACTCCCAGCATGTCATTTTTACAAAGCACTTAATTCTCCACCAAATGAAACAAGAGTGGAGATAGTAGCACCTTCAACTTACACTTAAATAATGAATTTAATGGAGATTCACTCACTAATAACTTGATTGTAAAAGGTAAAAAAAAATGCCAGTAACATGTAAATATGTATGATGAATATTTTGTAATCAGTCCTCAGAGATAAAAGCGAATAATTTAGGGGAGATGTATTATTTATTTGTGTATTCAAATACAGTGTTGAATCATCAGAGGGTTCATTAGTGGATCCTGTTGCTTCTGAGGCTCCTCATTAACAATGTGAGTGCTCTTTAAACCATGAAGGTGAAACAGCAGCAACAAAATACAGGCGAGCCGGTTGGTTTTGGAGGTAAAACTGGGAGCACACAAGACACATACTAAAAAGCCAATGTACCGTATGTTTCAGTAAAAAGGTGTGTAACATATACAGTAAAATCAGCTGTGTGATGGGGCTCTGCTTTGACAATAGGCAGAAAAAGATATAGTTTTTATGTAGTGAGAAAAAGCTGCTACCTTCAGTGCATCATCGTGATTCAATTTTAGAGTAAAATTATACTCCAGTAAAGTATCGGGACAACATTAATCTTTTCTGCCAGATGTTGACATCTCTCTGTAGAATGTACTTCCATTCAGCCTCAGAGAATCAGGAAGCTCTAACGCTAATGTACATGATCAGGCATGGCTGATTCACAATCAGAGCTCCTCTTTGTCTGCAGCTCTTACAGCTTCTTTTATTATGATGAAACATCCAGATGGAAACCTCTTTGTTCCAATGTGCTTCAGCCGAGGGCTCCTGCTTTGACTCATCTATACGACCAGGCCACTGCCTTTGTGCAAATAGGACTCACACATATGAGATCTAAATGTCAGACATATTCTTTTGGCCATATATTATACACTGTGAGTAAGTAACTACCATTCAAAATAATACGCTTTACCACTTCACATCTAAGACAATCCTTCAGCTCTAACCTGATGTATCAAACCTGCATTTAGGTTTAGAGAAGCATCATGAAACATCAAATCCTCATCACTTTGGATTTAATTAAGAAGGGAATTAAAGGACGGTGAAGCTTTGTGAGGAAAAGTTAAACGGACATGTTGGAGCTCAGTAAACACTGGAGGGTGTGACAGCTCCAGGATAAAAACAACACATTGCTGATGCCCAGAGGCCTTTCACATCGCCTTCAGCGGTAATGAGGACAAAATCTAGACCAAGTGAATAAAATAGGGTGTTTTTATAAATCCCTGTAGAGCAGATGGTTCGTAGCTCCTGCTTGATTTCAGCCCTGTCTAAACTGATATATTACAGTATAAAAAAGACCAAAGTGAATAAAAGGAAATTAAGGTACAACCAAATAGTGAGGTAAAAATGAAGCTGGGATTGTGTATCATTAGGGTGGAAACTTTACAGTTAGCCTAATTCTGGACATTTCAGTTTAATACAAATGCCTCCCATTGTCCCTCAGTGTTTTGTATCAGTGCTGTTATTTCCACCGTTTGTCATCTTTTGCTCTGACACTGGGCCACTTGTTGTGCTGTAGGTGGGTATTTGTGTTTAGACAAGCAATAAGACCAGAAAATAGTGCACTTAGCTTTCTGCTACTTGTGTCCAGTAGACTGACTCACTAGACTACTCTACCACAGAAAGGCTGAATGTTTCGCACAGTGGCAGGATAGGCATTTTATTTGCTCCCGATAACTGTATTCACATACTGAAAATGGCAAATTTTGACAAAGGCTCAATTTTCTATGTGCTGCTTTCTTTTGTTGGGACTTGTTTTAATGCCACAGTGCTCTAAACCTACAATGTATAGTACATGTTCCACCAGAACGGGTTCTCCTAAAAGGACTTAAGACACTGTGGCTGCATCTTGTGCTCAGCACCAACCACCAATGAGTGTGATTTGTTTGAAGAATTGGCAAAACAGCACAGAGAACTCTAACCTTATTTCAGAGTGATAGTGGATGTGCCAGACCTATCTCCAGTCCTGGCACAGCACTGATGAAGTGTGGAGATACTTCTGGTAATGCAAGACTGTTTGTCCAGTAGTGGAGTTTGCAGCTAAGAATAGCTGAAGCACAGGTGTTTGGGATTTTTGATTGTCTGTTGTAATGCACTTATAGTTTCCTCAGCTGTAGAACATAATGTTATCTTTACCTGTAACTCTAACTATAATAGTCAGGTGGTAATGTTTGGTTTTCTTTAGTGACTGTCAAATCTGATTGGCTGCTCTAGACACGTGTGCTCACGATTGTTATTGATTGTGAAGTTTCTTTGGGCTGCACAAGATGTTACTGGTCTATTATGGGCAGTGATGCCACTTAACCCATAAAGACCCAGTGTGACATTTGTGTCACTTCCCAGATTAGTTTTTAATCTATATTTAGCCATCCATAAGTGGTTTATTGCCATTTATTGTAATATTATCTTCTGTATTTTTTTTCTTTTTTTTAGTGAAAATCAGGTATTTTTGAAACATTTAATTTACTAATCATGTCAAAAACAGAGAAAACTAAAGGAAAAAGTGACTTTTTTTTAACAAAAACTGTCATTAACTGAACATACATCCAGTGTGTCCATCCACTGTCATTGATCCAACTCCATGGTTTTTACTGGTGAAACAATGTTGTAGAAGATGACAGTGTTTCTATGGTAACTGTAGATCCAATAAACATCTAAATGGGTCATATCGAATGACCACGAAAATACAACCAACTGCACTTTACACCAATTATTTACATAGATTAGTGGATCAACAGGTATTGAACAGTTTATATCAGTAGATGATTTTGGTAGATGGTTGGTGTTTGGGTCTTTATGGGTTAAAAAAGGTTAAATATAGAGAAAATTTCATTTGGGAAGAGATTACATTTATATAGACATATACAAATACATTAATAACTTCCAAAAACATTTGCTAGCTGTAAGTTACAACCTGCTAACGTGTAATGTTTTTCCGTCATTGTTAAGTGATGATGTGACACATAGCGTTATGTTGATTTTGTGTGCTTTCTGTCAAAACATTAGATTTTGTTCTACAGTGTCTGCACATTTTGTGGTACATGTTCAGTATGTTTAAAGTATCACTGTGTAATTTGCTGCGTTATCTAGTGGTAAAGCTGCAGATTGCAACCAACTGAATACCTCACCCACCCTCACCTCCAGTGGCTGTTAAAACTGTTGTTCTGAAGGTTTTGGGGTTTCGGCTTTAGGAGGTACTAACCGTAGTCCACAATCAAACATAGCAGAAAGTCTATGCTTCACACTGAAAATGGAGAAAAGAAATTGGTTCAGAGATACTGTAGAAATATGGTAACATGTCACATGGTACAAGTCACATGGCAGACTGTGTAAAAAGTGACATGTCTCCTTTGTAGTCATTCACTATACATTCCAAAACAAGAAAACCATAGCCTGGCCAGCCTGGTTTTCTCAGTGTGTTCAATACTGAGAAAACAGTCTGGAACTGGGCTAGTCACTGTGGATTATGTCCAATCTATCTCACACTGGACCAATCACAAGTCTTGGGGTGGGTGTTTCGCAATGCATCAAATGCACCGACTTCTTTTTGCCATGAGTCTTAGTCAGTTCTAAGTCCACAATTCTCTTTACAACTGTTGTCCATTGTTTTGAGTCAAACATTAGGATTGAACTAGAAAAGCACTCAGAGAGCGCAGACCTCCACCAAGCATGATAGTTCCCCCCATATTGTGACTGGCACCAAAGTAATATTCACTTCCGCCAAGGAGGTTATGTTTTTGCTGGCATTTGTTGCTTGTCTGTCTGTCTGTCTGTTAGCAACTTTACGCAAAAACTACTGGATGGATTTGGATGAAACTTTCAGGACATGATGGAAATGACACAAGGAACAATTGATTAGATTTTGGGTGTGATCTGACATTTTACTCTCATCAAATGCGCTAATTCGTTTCGAATGGTATTAGTCATGGTCTCTCCTCTCTCCTCCATGTGGGTGTGGGCGGGGCTGCCTGCGCTTCACTGAGCTGTGTGTGTGTGTGTGTGTGTGTGTGGGGGGGGTCCTGTGCTTTCTGAGTGCTTTTCCAGTTGGTTTATTTCGAGCTTATGCATTCCATGTACAGTGGTAATTACATATACATGTAAATATTCAATACTGTTTATATACATTTTATTATGTGTACACAGATATAAATGGAAAGATTGCTAATAAAAAACAACAAAAAAAAAACACCATATGCATAAAGTATACATGAGCACTTTAGATGCAAAGTTGATCTCTCACTAAAATTCTAACAGGACTTTTGATTTGTTTGCAACCCTTTTCTGAGCCCAGATGATAAATTATGATTTGATGTATGTTGAAGGGTTTTCTGAGTATCTTCTGCCCAGGCTTATAGAGCATCTCTGTCTTCCATCTACTCCAGATACTTCCACAACGTTGTGTGAAAGAAATACCACCTACATGTGAAATGATTAAGCTGACACGCAGAGGTTCATCATTACTGACCGTGAAGCGTTGCCTGCCAGCTGGTCTCTCCTCACACTCCTGTCCACTCTACGTGACCCCTGAACACCTCAACCATCCAGAACCCAGATCGTGCCCCCATGTCAGCGCTCATCTATTACCTCTGAGAGACAGGCATCACACTTCATGACGCAGCTGGTAACAAGCTCTCACCAACACATGGGATCACCTCCTCCATCCCTCAGACACTCCTGGGCTCTGTCGGCTTCTCTTTGTTTTCTTTTTTCATATTGTTTTTTCTATTAAATGGAATGAAACCTTGTCCAGTGATATGATCACGTCACACCCAACTTTATCAATTTAATTTTTAATATAAAGTTAACCCATAAAGACCCAAACAGCCAATGGTGACCAAAATCATTCACTTATATAAAATATTAATATATATGTAAAATACCTGTTGATCTATTAATCCTAACAATACATGTAAATAACTGGTGTAAAATGTAGTTTGTCATCTTTATTGGTCATCAGATATGACCTGGATGTTCAGAGGCTTCATAGTTACCATGGAAACATTGTCATTTTCTACAACACTGATTCTTTAGTAAAACCCATGGAGTTGGATTAATTACAGTGGATGGAGACACTTGATTTATGTTCAGTTAAGGATATATTTTACAGGAAAAGTCACTTTTCTTCAGTTTTGTCTGTTTCTGATATAATAACCCTCTAATTTAATCTATTTATTTATTTATTTATTTATTTATTTATTTATTTATTTATTTATTAGGGACAGTGCATATTATTGAAAATCTCCAACAATAAAAGTAAATATGCCAGACTGCAGCAACAGTGTTAACTTCCATCTGGACAAGAGACACAAAAGACAAAACATCATGAAATCACACAAAATAACACTGTGAGGGTAAGCTACTGATGGTCACAGGCTTGGTTTTTCTTCTTCCACTGTTTAAGTTATGATTTGAAGGAGGCGTATGACTGGGAGTCTCTTATGTATCTGACCTTTAATAAACATTTACATGATCAGTGAATTAGATATAGGAACAACTGATTTTCACCGGAAAAAAAATACAGAGGATAATATTACAATAAAGAATGATAAATTTCTCAAAGGTCAAATATGGAGAAAAAATTATTTCACAAGTGCCACAAATGTAGTACGGGGTCTTAATGGGTTAATTATAAATCACTTAGAACAGGGGTGTCAAACACATTGAAGTGCAAAACCCATATTGAAGCGTTTTAGTTCATGGGCCACATGAGACCCAAACTGAGCTCAAGTAAAATAATAACATGGTAACATATAAATTATGATAAAAGTTAAAATACGTCATGTAAATAATTACATTTACAAACTACTTTCAAGATAAAATGTAAATAATCTGAACAAATATGAACAACCTGAAATGTTTTAAGAAAAATAAGTGTAACTTTAACAGTATAATGCCTGTTACTAAATATTTCGTGCATTTCTAAATCCACTGTGATCTGTGAGTCATGTTAATGGCTGAGACATAATATTGTTGAAATTACATTTATTTTTCTTAAAAATTTTCAGGTCAAATACCAGGTAATTCATATTTTCATAATGTAACTTTACTTTTTCACACTGCAACAAAAAGAAACTTTGTATTATTATTTATAAATTATTATTTTACTGGTTCTGGCCCACTCTACATCACATTGGGTTGTATGTGGACCCTGAAATAAAATGAGTTTGACACCTGTGATTTAGAGGGATTTTTTTTTGTTTGTTTGATTGTTTTTTATTTTACATTCAGACTAGATAACTTTGCACCATAAATTCCTATATTCTTTCCAGACTTAAACTGCAATGAAACGTTCATGAGTATATAAATCATATTCAAAGATTAAAAGGTTTTTTTTTTTTGTTTTGTTTTTTTTGTCAATACACTAGATGCACAGGACATACAGAAAATTCAAAATTAAATGTCATGCAATTAAGAAATATATAATAAAAATAAAAAATTTTTTAAAAATAGAATAAAAATAAATTTAAAAAATCCCCCGTGACTCTAGTGAGGATAAAGCAGGTTCAGAAAATGAATGAATGAATAAATAAATAATGCAAAGAATAAACTTTGATACAATATAAAGTGTATACATCAGTGTATTTAATCCATTGTACAGTAATGCAATACAGTAACAGTATATAGGGTAAAAACACTGAATAAACATGGGAGATATAACAATAATTGCTGGTTAAATAGCCCAACGCTCCTTTTTTTTCTAGCCTTTTGACACAAAGTTTGCAAAAACATTTCAAAGTCAAATCATCATCCAATCATGTTCTTCTGCTGTTCACTGTCTGCGCTGTAAACATCACACATGACTAAAAGCACCACATATTATCAAGCTAAATAACAGGACAATAAGGAAAAACAAATCTGCCGCATAAGCGTAAATGGGTAATTAGAAAATGTGGGATGAGACATTTAGTGTCCCTGCTGGGAGGGGAATTGCCCATTAAACGGTGATTTTCTCAAGCATGACTATTACTTATGGCATGTTAAGGCTCTGTGCTACAGTGACCAGATAATTACATCCATTACTCAGGACTGTGTGGTGAATTCACACCTGCAGAAACGCAGATTCATTCACATACACATGCACAAGAACATATCACACATTACAAGAGAGTACACACAGTCCACATGTGTTTACACTTACAAAAGGCTATTTCCACTCATTTCTTATTTGCCAGAGATGCACAAGTATAATGATTTTGTCTGATGAAACAATGGCATTTCTTCCTTTGAAATCATTTCCACTCATAGGTTATGCCAGTTTTGACCTTTACAGTTGTCCACACTAACCTTTAAAAGCCATCATGGTTTAATGTGAAACTAGGCTCCAAATAGAACAGCTGTGCACAATCATTCAATGCAACCTTTTGTTTTCAACAAACCTCCATTTTTGAGCTCTGCTGGGAGTAAAATCCCTTTTTTTTTTTTTTTTTTTTTTTTTTGACTGATGGATTTCATGTGGTCTCTCATTATTCATATATTAGATGCTGTGATAGTGTTCTGATTTGTAGACGTTGCTACAGGGTGACATCTACTGGTCAAACAACTTCATCACTGACAGGTGACGACTGCTTTTGTATAAACAGTAAAAGACCAAGCTTGAGTCACTAATAAAGACAAAGTAAGTCAAAACTGCTGGTTGGATGTAGTTTCCAAGAAACAGTTTTGGGTCAAAATGTGAAATTATGAGAATTAATGAGAACAGGGTTTGGGTTTTACTCAGAGGGAATGTTTGTCTCAGAGCTACAGATCTACTACACTGTCTGCATATTATAATACTTTATTGTAATACTTTACAGGTTCTACCTAGTGGAAGATTTCTGAATATATTGTATAAATGTACATAAACCTATATCCAACATATATATATGAAACAGTTGTGCACATAAGTTTACATACCCTAGCAGAATTTATGATTCTTTCCATTTTTCAGAGAATATGAATGATAATACAAGCTAGTGGTTAGGTGAAGTCATTTATTATCAAACAAATGTGTTTGCTCATTTTAAATCACAGTGACAACAGAACCTACCCAAATGACCCTGATCCAAAGTTTACATACCCTAGTTCTTAATCCTCTGTATTGGCCCCGCCCCTTTAACATCAGTG
>JAPTGZ010000005.1:15900045-15911923 GCA_029814645.1 Fowleria isostigma | reverse complement strand
ACTGAAGGATGGTTAAATATAGAGAAACATTTATTTGGGAAGTGACACATATGTCACACTGGGTCCTTATGGGTTAATCTGGCCCATTTCAGGTCATATTGGGCTGTATGTGGCCCCTGAACTAACATGAGTTTGAGACCCCAATCTACAGTATGTCAGGTGTTAAACTGGTTCATATTGTCTCGTTCCAGATCGACCCTGCTGATATAATGTACGTTAGAGTTGTAATAACACGCATCCCTGTAACTTGCTGTATTCATGATTACTCTTTTACACTAGTACTCATTTCCACCTTCACTTTCTCATCACTCCATCTATCCCTCATTCCTGACTTTTCCGTGCTCTTTTTCATTATTTTGACAACAAACCAAAATTCCACTTCATTTCTGAATATTAAACATCATTTCACCCGGCCATTAGCAGAACTATAAGTTGTGTTTTGTGCCAGGTTCAGCTGTGAACTAAACCTCAGCAGCGGTGAGTCAGTGTTGTTCCATTTCTCCCAGAGTCTCCACGTCCAAGAAACAAAAGCAGCAACAGATTTCCAGACAGCGTGAGTCAGAGCCCAGAGATTTTTATGTACAGATTACAGGTAATATAGAGAGTAGATTAAGAGGTTACAGCACTACTCAGTGGCTAATGATCTGAACTATAACAACATTCAAGTTGATAAGTAATACTGTACAATTATAAAAGAACCACGTACCGTAGTGTAAGTAGTATTAGATGTACTCTGATCTACAATGTCCACACAATTGGAGTTTAAAGGGATGCAACATTTTCCATTGTAATACCATTGTGTCTTATGACATTTAGAAGCTTATACAGAATCTAAGTTAATTTTTTAATACAATTCAGGCTCAAATATATTGAAAATTAGTATGGCATGGAAAAAAATTGCTTCTGAGTTTATAGTAATTTAAAAATGACTTACAATTTCTATTCGCACAGGTTTTTACTTTGATGTTTATAGTTTGAGTTTCTTTTTTACAATTATATACACAAAATACTCAATCATTAAATTCCCATTAATAACAAAGAGCACAGATGCTCAAAATGAAGACTATAGTAATTCCTAACATTACCAATGTCAGACACAGTAAAACATGAGACTGAAGTAATACTTAGTATATGCATGCAACTTTTACTCACTAAAATAGGATAAACATAGTTAACAAATATATTGGTTCAATCAACATATCTAAACCATTTATATACTAAATTTTAATTCCAGTAGAAAAAGTAATGACTTAAACAATGAAACTGTAAAGAAACAGTTTTTTATTTATTTATATTTTAAAGTTCACTGAATTCAATTATTTGCAATTTTCCACTTAATTTTGATGCTGAATAAAAAGTTTAATGATACTTTAATGATTAAAACTCATGAGGTACTTTTTTATCATGTATATAAATCTTACAAACAATGAGGGATGTTATTAAGTTTAATGGAATTCAGTATTTTTCAACAGATTAAAATTTCTTAATAAAAGTTCTAAAATTATTCAAGTAAAACGAACAAAATTTTAGTTAAAGTCTAGGTAATCTCATGTAAAACATTCATCTACTATTATTTACAAAGTTAAATTAGTTGAAAATATTTTGGTTTTATGAAGCATTTACTTACATTTAGGTGCATTTGTTTTCTTTAACTAAAAAGTCCAGCTTTAATCTGGTGAATAACATTAAGTGTCACTTTGTTGCTTTGTTTTTTTGGCCATGGTTTTTATGGTGTGAAAATCTCTAACATCCCTTTAAACTCCATCAACAGTCAACAGTAATAAAATACAGGACATGAACCACCACGTATAGTGTAAATTCAGTAATTCACAATACTACGTCAGAGGCAGTGTGTGTTGTTGTAGCCACTGCTGCAGAGGGCGTAGAGGCTGGGATCAACGCACTTTCATTTTAGTCAGTTCCAACAAAGAATAACAAGGTACGACCATGTTAGCGATGCACGGTAACCTGCCACGAAGAGCTTGAAACTGACCAGATTCCTGAAGTTGACTGAAGGGAAACGTGGAATCAACTGTGGTCCCCGAAGGCGTGTTGGACATGTAGACGAAGAGATGTAGGTCCAGAGTCCCTCGATTAAATAAAAATAATCTGATACATAGAAAAAAAGAACAGTCCTCAAAGTCTCTCTTATTTATTATCTGACAACAATCCGATCCCAACTCTCCCGGTTTTAGCAGCAAAATATCCGAGTTTGTGGTCTGTGGATTAAAATGTAACTTCCCACATCAGGTTTAATAGCACTTTATCATGTACAATGTTCACCCATTCACACAGAGATTAGCTTAGATGTATGTTCTTCATCATTGGCATTACCGTAGAAACCTCAGATCTCCAAAACACGTCAAAATCTCAGGAACTGATAATAACACCCTGTTTGTTTTTTTATTCGTTTCACACTTATTCTAAAAAAATAACTCTCTAAGTCACTGCTCCGTCACAAAGATAAGGCAGTTTAAACAGGTCTAGGTTTAGAGGTGTGTCTGCTTGATTGACATGAAAAAACCTTGGATAATAAATTGGGTGGAAAGGACACAAGTGTGGATAAATTTGGATCTTTCTCAAACTTAAAAGTAACTTTAATTCCTTCCAGCTCCTGATAAGTTGATCATTTAGAGATACTGAGGTTTGTATCCCAAACGGAGAGCTTTCATGCTAATCGACAAAGCGGCTAATAGCTGCTAAACACATCAAAACATGTAAAAACTGTATAAAAATAAAGTTATTATTACTCTAATTCAATAAAATAACTTACTCACTGGATAAACATAATTTACAACTGCACATCGATGAGATGACTGCACCACTGTGACATAAATTATTTCACATTTTTGGTATAAAGCAACAAAAAAAAACAGGATAACGTTAACTACTTTACTGAGTGTAGCCTCAACTCTAAACAAAGTAACACAAATTGCTTAAATATTTGCTCCAATTACCTCCAACTTTAGGCTGTTAGTCTTTTGGAATAGTTATATTTTTTATGTGTCTCTATTTTGTGCAAATCAAACAGTTATTTCGTTAATACTTGGGAACTAAAACTCCAGCAACTCTTTTCACTGTTAGCATCAATTTTTAGCATTGTGCTAACGAAAATATTGCAAAGGTTGCTTGTAATAGCATGAGCTCATAGGTCAACATCATGTCAACATTAAAGCATCAGAAGTAAACAACTAAAGCTAAGATTCGCCTCTACAGGAGCCGCTGCACCACAAGAACTAGCACTGGGTTTTTATAGCAGACGCTTATTTAATGAGACATTGGTGTGTTAGCAATTAGCATGAGTCGTATGGCTAAAGTTAGCCACATCTGTGAGGTTAGCACTCCACACATTACCAGGCAGTGTTTTAATATTTGTGGTTATAACTACATAATAAATAAATGCATTTTACGGTCCTGATTACAAATATATTTAAAGTGATTTAGCTTTTATAATATCGGGCCAAGCACCTTCCTAAATAAATTAAGAAGATAAAAAAGGAGGAAGAATTGGGCTGTAAATGTATGCTTTGTTTCATACCATGCATTTGCATTTACATTTATCTCCTCATCCTGTGTCTCTACTTGCACATTCTTGTCTAACACAACCCTTTTTAGGTCACCGGCTGATAGGTCATGAACTATTATCAACTGGAATTTTGCGGGGAACAACAGCTAGTAAAAAGTGGAAAAAAAAAAAAAAGAAACAATTGTTCTGGCAATATTAAAATGGAACTGGTCACTGAAATTGTGCATGGTAATAGGATGACTTTTTAAGTGAATTATTTGGTGTTCCTTCTTCTGTATTTACCCAGAGGAAAGTTTTAGTGCTCAAAGTATGCTATGTGTATCTTTGGAAGACCGGTTTTCTCATGTTTCTCCTTAAAATCACTGGGAGCAAAAGGAATATTAAGAATATGTAGATTTTAGAACAGAAAGTTACTTAAATTAAATAAACACCCCACTGCCTTATAATGATTATTTACCAATTAGCTATCAATTTAACAATTATAAAAGAACATGAAACGAATAAATACCAAAGGAAAAATTTTAAAATTATTACATTTTTTAAAAAATAATTTAAAAACTCACCTGTAAATAGCCCTCTGTTTGCACCGTTTTTTGTTTTGTTTAATGTCTATAAACTATTCTGTCTTGTCTTGTGACTATGAACTTTTATGTCATGAAGTTTATGAATTAGCATGCCGGATGTTTTGTCTTGTATTTTTTGTTATCCCCTGTCACCATGTTTGTCTAGCTCTAAAATAAAAATAACAAAAACAAAAAACTATTATGTTGCTAACATGGTGCTTAGTCAGTGATGTTGGAACGTTGAGGACAGTACAAAGGACAAAAAAAAATATCTGAAGATGTCATTTTCTTACGGGAATAAGAAAGTAGTATTGATGGTAACTATGTGTTCCCTGTGTGATAGAGTATAGTGCAACACTTGACTGAAGTCCACAGCATATTTTAAGTGGATTTTCTGACTGGCAGGAGTTTAGATTACATATGTATTGACAGTATTTCATACTCTCTTAGTTTGGATCAGGTTTATGTAAAAAACACTGCTAATAATATGAAATATGAGCAAGTCTTGACCAGTTTCATTGTCAAATTGGTCCCCATAATTAAAAAAAAGTTGGAGAGAAAAGTATGTTACCTGGAAATGTAAGGAGTGCTGAGGCCATCAATGGTATCAAGCTGGAGAAGTTAGTAAAGTAGCTAAACCGAAAAGCTAACAGTCATTTTCCAATAGTCTTTCATGTGAGAACACCAGGTTACAAAATATCTGTATTATCTATAGGACACAGAAACACAACAGTGTCACTTTAACATGTACCATCAGTTTATCATCTATGTCTCCATGACAGAAAAGAGGTAACAAGACAGTCTGTTTGGTTATAAACGACAAGATCCAATAGTCATCTGAGAAAAATGAAGTCTCTCAAGTTCATCTGAAGAATCAATCGCTGACGACAAAGAGCGGAAAGAGCAAAAGAAGAATTCCAATGCATTCCATTTGGAGATCTTCTCCTCCTTTGCCTTCCTCAAGCTTCACTCACTGTAGTCCTCATGTTGTCCGCCAAACTCAAACACTTCCATACTTCCATAACCTCAGAGAACTGACAGAACCCAGAGATCATACCTGCTACGGACACACTATGTAAGCACACTTCCATCTCAGAGCTGAAGAACCAGTGGCGATGCTCCCTCATTGTCCGGTTTCTGCAGAGAGGCGGGCCTCGTACAGACTCAAGGCGTGATGGACAAACTCATACTGCTCACCTGTCTGGATCATACCTCCTCTGCACACGCACAGAAACAAAATAGAAATATTATTAGTTTTTCTCATAATCAAGTTAGAGTGGTTTTTTTGTTTGTTTTTTTTTTAAAGAGGGGTTATATTTTTCAAAACCCACTCTTTGGTTCATTTATTTCTGTATTTGTGGACCCTAATAGTTCATAAAGTTTAAATGTAAACCTTCCAGATGCTGCAGAACTATCTTTTTATTCATTTTAGCAAAAAGATGGGACTAAGTGTTTATGTTTTAGCTGTTTGACCTAATTATTTCAGCTCTAAAATAGATTAAAAACATGAGTGAGTCAGGACTGTCAAATCATTCTTGCAATAAAGATATAAATTTTTACTGATGTAAAAAAAAAAACAATAAATAGAAATGTGTTGTACACACTTTAAACAACCAAAAATACCATCTTAAAAATGTCACTACAGAAACAGAAATAAAGAGAAGACCAATTGTCACATTTGATTGGAAGTCAAGTAGTCACATGGTTTTTTTGGTCACCTGTCGGCTCGGAGCTGGCAGGTGATGCTCAGCACATCCACCACGCCTTCCAGCTGCAGCTGTCGACAACCTATCGTTGTGGCGATGAAACAACCTGTCCGTCCAATCCCAGCACTGCAAACAAAATACAGTGGATAATAGAGTTCTTTATCGTATAAAATGAAGATCTGCTCTGTCTGTGGTGGTTTTTACCTGCAGTGGACTATAACTGGACCCATAGAGGCGGCTGACTGTCTGTCCGTTTCAACATCCGTCATCAGCTGTAGCAGCGGCATGGCAGAGTCCGGGGTTTTGTGGTCAGGCCACGATGTGTACCAGTAATGCTGCAGCATACGGGTTTGATTTCCACACTATGAAAATAATAGCCCCAACTTTAGACAAATGGCTTTCTTTGATCCATGACACACAAATATCAAATTAAGTTTCCAAAAAGTCCAGTCACCTTTAATGTGAGGCTGCGAGTGGTGTAGTGTTCACACTCTCTGATGCTGTTGACCAGCACCTCAACTTTCCCATAGATCCCCCTCTTCTCCGGCCAATACAGAACACATTTCTGCAGACACAGTTAAACCTTTTACAGATCCACTGCTTAATGACACTTCAATGTACATCTATACAAACTATTGATATATGTAAAAGCAAATTATTGTATTATTCTAATCCTACAGGCAGATTTCATATGTTTAATTCCATATATTGGTTTATTTATCAGGGACAGTGGTCATTAATCAAAATTTAAAAAACTGTAAATGAGCCACTTCGCTAGCAGGGCTGATATTCCTCTGCTATCCCTGGTTTGATGTTAACTCTTAAAATATAAATCGGGTAAAAAATATTTAAAAAAAAAAAAAAATACAAATCATACGTAAAACATTCATTCATTCTTCTTCAGAACCACTGAAACACCCAAACAGGGTGCTGGATGCTATTCCAGCTATGTTTCGTGTGAAGGCAGAGTACACCCTGGACATGTCACCGACTTATTACAGGGCTGACATATAGAGATGAACAACCAATCACTCTCACATTCACACCCACAGGCAATCTAGATTATAAAAGCTAAACAGCCTTTGTGCATGCGTGTATGTGTCTCAGCATTCACAAAAAATTTGGAACGAGCCAATTGCTGCAGTTTGGCATACTTATGTATTTTTGGTTAAGGAACAAACTGCAATTTGATAGGACCATTATTTTGGGAGATATTAGTAACTGTGGAATACAATAGCCTTACAATCACATTGCTATACCCAGAACGCTTTGGCAGTGACTGCAGAACAGCATAAAACTACCACATCTAGAACCCATGGAACTCCATGCATCAATGCGCTAGTTTAGATTAACCAATTCACTTATCAGTGCATGTCTTTGGACGGTGGGAGGAAGACAGAGTTTGCGGAAAGAACCCACAACGAGCAAGGGAAGAACATGCAAACTGCACAAGGTATTTAAAGAAGGGAGCATATTAAGTGAAAGTATGTTTTGTGACTGGTCATAACTTTAATGGATAAGTTTAATAGACTTCATCAGATCCCATTACCTCGTTCTTCTCCTTTAGTTTGGTGATCATGACGATGACCGGTGACTCCTCCTGCCAGGCCATCTGCCAGAAGTCGTTCACCGTGTTCACCATGGGACCCTGAGTGGCGATGTATGCCTTATTGTCGCCGAGGTAACCCTGGGACAGGAGCCAATCACACAACAGAATAAGTAATGAGGTGGAGGGTAGAACCAACACAGTTCACATGAGCAGAAACCATTAAAGGGCTCTTTAATTCAACAATAAGTGGACAGTGCTGACATATGTGATCTTATGTTTTCAGGATTTAAACTTTTTCTCTGTGTATCAACCAGTTTCTTGACTTAAACGGGACTTTATATACACAGTGAAGGAAAACACACCTTGTAGATACTGTTACCTATAAGTACTGTAAGAAATAGCACTAAATAAGTTGTTATTATTCATTCAGCCTGCAGTATTTGCTAAATATGTGTATATACTGTACCAGTAAATAATCCTCTATATCCTGGCATGTTGTGTATTAAATCCTTGTATGTAGAATTTTACTTCATGTACATACTAACACTCAGTTTTTGTAGGCAGGATGAATACCTCCTCTGATCTCTCATGAGGTCTGACAGTTAAAACCGTTTCAGTTGGAGCTTCCTGACAGGAAGAAAGCCCATTGTATTAGAGCCTGAGAGCAACATTACCACCTTCTGCAGGAATATACTTTCACTGCATGTGTGCTCATATATGGCAATCTTCAAGAAAACCAGTTTACATTTGTAGCTATTGAAGTCAAGACCTGATCTAAAGAGTGAAGACATTTTGTCCTCACCTTCACATTGATCTGTTTGATGATTGTTGGATTTAGGGGAGGAATAAGTGTCCTCTCGTAACTAGTGCAAATATGTGTGTTGATGAGGAAATCGATGAAAAAAAAGGTTGACATGCCAGGTTTATGAGGTGTGAAAATAACAACACACTACTATATGACCTTTTAATGTGTTGTTCTTTTATTGTTCTATTTGAATCTTTAATTAAGGATTTTTTACTTACCTGCCTAGGGATGCCAATTAGCATTTT
The DNA here is from genome assembly GCA_029814645.1 of Fowleria isostigma. Classification (NCBI taxonomy): domain Eukaryota; kingdom Metazoa; phylum Chordata; class Actinopteri; order Kurtiformes; family Apogonidae; genus Fowleria; species Fowleria isostigma. The sequence continues at coordinate 15,903,529 of JAPTGZ010000005.1, read as the reverse complement.
AGCTATGATCTGTTACCATACAGGTGTTCTTTTAAGTACACTGTCCCTACCAAATAAACTAATAAATGAATAAAAATGTATTTGCAAAACAAAAAGCCCTAGTTCTTATTATAAGTATATTTTAACATAACAGATGTAGTAAGTCATGACAATTAACAATTAACATCCTCATAGTAAATTTGCTATTCTTCTCAAAACAAGTTCTTCTATAACTCTCCATTAATTAAAAGAGCTGTTAATACCTACCCGTACATAGTTAGCATTGATGTAGGAGCTTAGCAAGTCGTTGCAGCTCTTGGACTTAAGGATTACCCTGGAATGAGGATCTGAAGGGAGAAGAATGTAATGGAGGGGGGTAAAATAGACAGGTTTAACAAAGAGAAGATAAAAAAAAAAATACATGGCTGACTTCTACATCTGCTGATGATCTAAACTAACAGTGTTGATATTGTAAAGGAAACATCAAAGAGTTTTTCAAGTTGTGTCACTGTCACAGTTGGAATAAAATCATAGGAGTTTCGATGGAGTACTTCATGTCAATTATCAAAATGACCTTTAACTCTTTCAGTAGTTTTAGTGCCCCCTACAGGCAGGACTGTCTGTTCATTCAATCCTTTAAACCAGGGGTGTCCAGTCCTGGTCCTATAGCTACTATTTTCCATGTTTTAGATCCCTCTTCCAACACACCTGATTCAACTGATAAGCCTATCATCAACTCTGCAGAAGTCTGATAATGACCATCAGATGTGCTGAAAGGGGAAACATCTAAAATATACAGGATAGTGGCTCTCGAGCACCAGGACTGGGCACCCCTACTTTAAACCCTAAGCCTAAAATGGTCCACGTGGACTTTTTTCTTATTTTGACTATAAAAAGGTTAGAAAATATGCAGTGGCTGAGTCTGTTTGCCCATTTTTCCAGAGCACTTTTTTTTTTTCAGATCTTTCAAAATATAGCAATCATTTACAATTTTCTGCATGTTATGATTCCGCTAAAACAGTTTTTTTTCCCAGCTTCTAGTACAAACGTGAGTGAAATTAGCATAATGACACAATAAAGCATATAAAGCACAACATCTCAGGTTTCAGAAACTGTTGCAATTTTTCTAGTTGCACAAACAGTGAAAGAGTTAAAACCAACCAAAATGCATATGGGCAGGGTGTGTCAGTGATGACACGTCTGGTTTTACAGAATTAAATAGATAAGATAAGATAAGATAAGATAAGATAAGATAAGATAAGATAAGATAAGATAAGATAAGATAAGATAAGATAAGATTTACTCAAATGCACAGTTACACATACAGTTGCAGAAAAATATTATTAGACCATCAAGTCATCAAAAACAATGGTTATGCAATCAAGTACTAACTCCTGTGTGTATCGTGACTAAAACAGACTGAAAAGAAAACATGGAATGCCTAAAAAACATTGTTTTTGTCAGTATAATGTCATAGATATCAATGTAATGTTATGTGATTTTGTTATCATCAAAAAAAAAACATGGCAAATGGATAGATATCAGCTTTACGTTAAACTGTTATGAACTATTTTTTGTTTTTATCATTATATTTGTCCACACAAATGCACCTTTAGTTGTACCAGGCATTAAAATGAACAAGAAATTGAAGAAAAAATAGGGTGGTCTAATAATTTTTTGCCACAACTGTAATACAATGCACGGTGAAATGTTTGGGGGTATTTTTTTTTTTTTTTTACCTGTAGTCAATAGTATAATAGAAATTACTCAGGATTAAAAGTATAGAAATATGAATGTATATCTAAAATGTAAACTTAAACTCTGTGATGACATTAAACTTATCTTCACCTGTTACAGTTACCTCTCTCGGGCTCAGTCTTTAAGGTTTTTTTTGGCCCTGTCAAAGGCTTGTCCTAATATGTGATTTAATTTCACCTCACAGTTTTTCAGAAATGCTTGAGAAAAGGCTGAACACAGGATGGAGCTTGATTGACAGCAGCTCTAGGTGAGCATTCCTTTCCCTTGATTGGTGGGAAGGAAGGAAGGAAGGAAACGCTCCTCGCCCTCCTTCTCCCTCGTTGCATCGATAAACCCGCCTGTTCTTCAGAACACGTATGTAGGGCACAAAGACCCAAAACCTTACATATACAGGTGTTACATAATGTAATTGTCATGCTATGTGCTCATTGGCCATGTATGATCTGAGGAAAACATGCAAGTATTCACAATTGTGCATATGTGTCTTTGGGAAGAGGAAGGTGGGATTTTCACCGTCCTTGGTACTTTTGGCCCATGACCTTAAGCCCCTCCCACTCAATAAAATAACTTCCTAGTTCAGCAAGTAATGAGATGTGATGATTGTTTCAGAACAGTTACCATCCCCTAACAACCGTTTATTACCTAAACACACATAAACACACATAGGTTTGGGCATGAGGAGGCATGTACCGCGCTGTGCCTTGCTCATAGACTCTTTGGCACAAACAAATATTGCCATTTGGACTTTATTCTTCATTTGATGTAAACCACAGGCACACACAGTACTCACTGGGCAGTATGGTCTTGTATCTGTTCTTGGTCCCATGGTTTGGAATATCCAGCTCCTTGGGATCAATAAAATTCATGGGAATTTCCTGGAATCACAGAACAGACACAGACCATTAAAATGTGAGGACAAATCTGACACGTGACAGGTACACGTTTCATTTCACTAGGAAAGCTGTAAACACCATTTAAAGATGGACACTACGGCGCTGTTGTAAAATGGAACAAAATCCAGTTACAGGAGCTGTTGTCCTTCTGTGACTCGTTTCTGAGGCCAGACGCTGCCTGGTAGAGATGTGGGGATTTTCAGTCACAAATCTCAGGAATTCTTAACAGTAATTAGTGATTACAGCTGTCATCATTAAATCACTTATTAAAAACACTCTGATCAGAGAGATGATGGAACACAAATCGGTCTCATGAAATCTAAAAAAAATAATAAATAATAAATCACCGAAGGGAAATAATTATAGCATGAGTCCTTGGGATTTTTGGTTTGATTCAGTGAGTAACATGGAGGCAGTTAGATTTAAGGTTGTGCAATATATAGAGTAATGTTGTAACACAAACCCTACCTCACCTCTGTCTGACAACACAAAAAGGTCACTATGGTGACACTCTATGGAGTTCTTTCCCACAGACCCCCAGATCATGAAATAGTCAATAAAAGTGAGTCAGTGAGTCATAAGCTAAATCAATTTAATTTTAATTAAAGGTGCTCTGCCACACAAAACTATTTTTGCTTTTTTTCTTAACCCATAAAGACCCAGCACTATTTTTCTGTCAGTTCCTAAATTAAATTTTCTCAATAATTAACCTTTTTAACCCATAAAGACCCAAACATCCACCATCTGCCAAAACCATCTACTGATATAAACTGTTTCATCCCTGTTGATCCATTAATACATGTCAATAATTGGTGTAAAATACAGTTATTCATCTTTTCATGGTCATCAGATAT
>JAPTGZ010000005.1:15790724-15802000 GCA_029814645.1 Fowleria isostigma | reverse complement strand
TTCCTCGTAGGCATCCAAGGGGGGAAAGTACTATATAAAGTGGGTTTAATTAGATAATTATGGATTTTCACATACATTTTTCTGGAGGGACTAACACTAGATGCCCCGCCACCACCACCACAACCACCCTCCCGTCCGCTTTGATTTTCCAAATAAACAATCAGCTCCTTTAGCTGTCAGGGCGGCAGCTAACCGCAGCTAGCAGCTTCCTGTCAGTCTTACCTGTAGAGTTGTGATGTGTTTGTCGTTGAATTTGTTTTCGCAATACCGCAGCACCAGAGATGTCTTCCCTACACAGCCTTCCCCCAGCAACACCACCTTGAACGAGTAGGTTTTGTTGCTGTTGCCGCCTGTCCCCCCGGCCGCCATGGCAGGCAGTTTTTTTTTTTAACGGATCAAAAAAAACCAAAAACAAAAACCAAAAACAAACGGCTTCTAACACTGCTATGCTAACACTGCTAATGCTAACCCCCTCGGAACTGAAGTCCTGCGTAGCTCACATCAGCTTCCGACTTCAGAAAAAGAGCTAAAAATCAAGAGAAAAACACGTCGACAGCATACACGAATCTGAACCTTATCAATAAGCGCCAACAAATGTCAGGTATTTTGTTTTAACTGCGAGCTAATACCCTTTTCAACCTGATGCGACTGCCTGCTTTCCCCTGAACTAATGGCGTCTCTCTGAGCTAGTTATAGTTAGCCGGCTAGCTCCGTCAAAGATTGTCTATTATCAAGAAGACGTACCACTCATTCAGAACGAAGGGCCATCCTACGTATTTTTCCCATGTACTTTAACTGGCATTTCTGGGTGGACTGGCTTTGTCACATGGCTGATGAGACCAGATGAAACATGATTCTGAAGCTTTGTGATTATATTCATCAGGTGTTTGAATACGTCTTTATTCAGGCCTGCAAATACATATTTCTGCAGCAGCATCGCAGTAAACAGTATTAAAACAGCAGAGAAAAGAGGATAAAAACCCTTTCAGACACTTAAATACAGAAACACCAAGAATGCAAGAATACTAGCAAGTATAATTAGTTAAAAATAGTAAATCTAGTCTCAGTAATAAAATCAGAAGACAGTGAACAGAGAGAAAAATACACACATCATCATTTGACAAAGGCTGATTTTGAGAAGCACCACAGATAAAATTACCAAAAATAACAAAACTATGTAGTAAAGTGCTATTGGTCATGTAGTCGAACAGAATTACTCTGAAGATATTTACAGTCAAGGGATTTAAACTTTTTTTTGTTCCAAATTATGAATTCCAAAATTTCAACAATATTATGCCTGTTTGAAATCCCCAAATCAGAGGTTGTTTTGTTGGTCACTCCTCTTATTAGTCGAAACTAGTGGACAAGGGGGCCCGGGAAAGCACATCTGTTAAGATGTTATCCTGCCCCTTGATGTGTCGGATACCCAGATTGTAGCTCCAAACAGGCCAAAAAAGCCAGCTTGCTTTTTTGTCGTGCTTCATAATCTCTTAAAAATGCTCCAAGGCATCTGGCTGTGGGGGTTAGAGAAACACTGGGTAAGTGGTTGAGGAGGGACAAGTTCCAACCATACCATACAAATGGCTATTGCTGTTGGCTGCATAATTTAATCTTAAGTTTTTAGTAAACTGTTGTGCCTCAGACGAACCTTAGAGGTTCACAGTTTTAAGAGGGAGGGTGTGACGGCCATAGGGCACACACCCCTTTCTATATCTCTTTCTCTCCTCAAGTGTTTGGTGAAGTGTCTTCCTGGTCACTTGATGTTTGGACAACACCTTGGTAACCTGATGTTTGAACAAGTGTCTCCTAGGTGACCAGTGGGTGTGGCCAGAGAGCATAAATAGATGATCATTCTCTTCTCAGCAGCAGATCTTTGCAAACCTACACTCTGACTCTCTGCTGTTTGGACGTCCCATTGTCTACAGTTGTTCATGTTCATGTACTAACCGGTGCCATTGTGCTAATAAATCTCTTCATACTAGAAACCCACTCGTCCTTAGCATATTATTGTCAAGCATTTCGAGTCAGGCTTGACACCTGTTACTTAATGTTTTGTGTCTTTGTAGATCTGATCTGTAATACTCATATATAAATGATAAATTAAGGCATATTGCACACAAAAAAAAATCACACTTATTTTTCTACATAAATTTCTTTTTTATCAGGTTCCTCACATTTTTTAATGAAGTATGTATCTTAATTGGACTTTTTGTGCTAAAACAAAGAGAAAAATGGTCTTATCATTACTCATATACTATTCTACAATTATTTGACTGGTCCAGCCCACTTGAGATCAAATGGACTGTATGTTAAATAAGTTTGACACCCCTGATCTAAAGCTTGGACCTAGACCTACAAAGAGACTGAGTTTTTGATACTCAGAAATCCCAGCAGAGTGAGAGGTCTGTATGTCCTCCTCCTGTCTGCTGTGTCACATGATGACAGAGTCGGCGTGCCTGTCACAACCCTGGGCGCTGCTGGGGGTTTCTGATGTTGGTCCATCAAACAGATCAAAACAGGAATGGCTTTAACAAGTCAATGATGTACACCCCGATTTTACAAATGAAAAACTCATTCAGATTCATTTGATCCAACAGGGATTTTTACATCTTTAAAATTATGAGACATTTTGTTTCCTCAGTTTATTTATTTCCACTCAATAACCTCTGTCACATTCACAAGATTTACATAAATTACATAAACAGCTCGTAATAAATGAAATATTATGTGTTAGATATTTCTTTACAGCAAAAAAACAAACAAAAACCTCAAACACCTAACCAACCAACAGCCACCAAACGCATTTACTGATCTAAAATGTTTAATAACTGTTGATCCCCTGATCTTATGGATACATTTACATAATTCAGATAAAATGTAGTTTTTCAGCTTTTTATCAACATCCACTTATGAGCCATTTGGACGTTCAGAGACACCGTAGTGAACATGGAAACACTGTAATCGTCTCCAACTTTAATTTACCAGCAAACCCATGTACTGTACATTCAATGAATCACAGTGGCTGTTAGACACATATTTTTTTTTAATGATTAGTGAATAATACATTTGGCTGGAAAATACACTTTTTCTTCAGGTTTCTCTGTTTTTTATAATAAAACAGATTTATCCTGTGCTTTTATCAAAAATACCTGATCAGTAAATTAAACATGAGATAATATATTTCCATTTTGTGATTTTCACTGGAAATATAGGTAACTTTATTATGTTATCATAAATGATCACTTAGAAAAAGTTTTATGTAGAAAAAAATATACTAACAAGTCACCACAAAAATAGGTCTTTAAGAGTTCTAATCTAGATATTATTTGGATATCCTTAGTTCATCCTCATTTTTTAACCCATAAGGACCCGGTGTGACTTCTGTGGCAGTTAATAAATAATTTTTTCTTTATATTTAACATTTCCCAAGTGATTTATTACCATTTATTGAAATATAATTCTCTGAGTTTTGCATTTTTTCCTCCAGTGGGAATTCTCTATTTTCCTGTGTTTAATTGACTGATCATGTAAATGTTCATAAAAGCTGAGAATAAAGTCAAAGGTAATGATATCAAAACATGAAATAACTGAAGAAATAGTGACTTTTTCAGTAAAATACACCATTATCCAAACATAAACCCAGTGTGTCTATCCATTGTCACTGATCCAGCTCCATGGGTTCTACTGGTGAATGTTGTAGAAGGTGACAGTGTTTCCATGGTAACATGAATATCCAAATAGGTCATATCTGATGACCATGAAAAGATGACAAATTGCATTTTACACCAATTATTTATATGTGGTGATAAGATTAATGGATCAGCAATTTAGATCAATACATGCTTTTGGTCGACAGTGGATGTTTGGGTCTTTGTGGGTTAAAAGTACCTTTAGTAAATGTTGTGATTCTTGTAATTTACATTTTTTTTTAATAGTGTAGATAGGATTGTTTTGTGTTGTTCCTGTATGGTTGAGATCCATGTCTTGTAAATTTTATTACCTTGTTTACCTTGGGACGTAATACAACATGAGATCATTTAATTAAACAAATTACATGAGTGCTAACAGGAAACCAGTGTAGGAACCATCATTTTCAACACAGCTGTCATAAGAGTGAGCTATAGCAAAGTTGTTACGGCATCAAAAACTCCTTATTTTGCTGAATTAACTGTTCATTTACATTTTCTACATTCACTTCACACAAGAAAATTAAAATATTCAACCAAAGACGTCCACACATCCACATTATAAAATAAGTTGTAGTGGTAGGTCATAAAAACTCTCTCAGGTTGTTGAGATTCTGAAATTCCCACAAGAAATTTCCACTTACCTGACCTCTGGGACATTAATCATCGTCTCCACTGACTCCAGCTTGTTTATATTGGATCTTCAAACGACTGGACAAAGATAGATGAGATGCAGTCACTAGTTTGTTGTTTGTTTGGGTTTTTTTTTTTTTCAGTATTTTTCAGTATATTTATAATATAGTATATATTATAGTATATATATAGTATTTATAAGTAGTTTTCATATGTGCAACTTAAAACAGTTCTATAATTTTAAACCTCTGTATTCTACCAGTGTGATACTTGAACCACCACAGAAAAAAAAATATTAGACCACCCTATATTTTACTTCAATTTCTTGTTCATTTTAATGCCTGGTACAACTAAGTTGGACAAATATAATGATAACAACAAAAATATCTCATAAGACTTTAATTTAAGAGCTGATATCCATCCATTTTCCATGGTTTTCTTGATAATAACCCAAATCACATTAGTGCTTACAACAATAGCTATAGCACTGTATTGACAAAAACAGTGCTCTTAGACATTCTGTGTTTTCTTTTCTGTCTGTTTTAGTCACATGATACACACAGGAGTTAGTACTTGATGCATAACCATTGTTTTTGGTGACTTTTAATGGTCTAATATTTTTTTCTGTGATTGTAAATTTGCCTTTAGTGTAGTTTAATTTGCTCTAAACTTTTTGAAAGTATTTATTTTGTTATTAAGAAGTATTAGGGATGCACTGAGGATTTAAAAAAAGAAATAACAATAATCGATAAGGATAAAGCGGGTTCAGAAGATGAATGAATGAATGAATGAATGAATGAATGAATGAATGAATAACCGATACATAATATGATATTATATAATACATATGTTTTGAGAAAAAAATAATTGATGTCAGTAAAGTTATGGTAAAAATCCTTTCATCAAATTTTTTAATGAAAAAAGACTGAACTATTTTTTGTATAAAATCAAAGCTTGTATTTAGTAACATGTTGTATGATTACATATGTTATGTGATAAAATTTTATATGGATAAAGTGATACTTTCATTTTTGTAATATTTTTCACTCTTGAATAATATGAGTTTATTTAATAAATATCTGATTTTCCTCTCAAAATAAAATAAAACAAATATAAAATGCTAATAAATATACAGTACTAGCTTCCACCTGCCGTTTATTGTTGTGAACTTTATGCAGTACCATTGTTCAACCAGCAGGTGGCAGTGCAGTCTATTATTTTGGACTGTAGTTTACCAAACTGGGTTGAACAATAACCGCCACATATAAAACAAGTCAAACAGACTTTAGATCTTACCAGACAGGTGTGAATAAAGTCAGGTTTTATGTACTTTTACTTTTTTACTTTTAATTAATGTCAGGTTAATGATAACACCTCCATCATTTTATTGTGTTCGTTTTTCCAGCAGAAGGAGCAGCAGGATAAAGGTCCAAGCAGCTACAATACCGGGTTGGAAACTGCATAAAGCAGGTTTTTCAGGTACAATTTGTAAATTATTTTTAATATATTTATGTACAGAATGTCCTTTGCAAAGTGCAATATTTTTTACATGGAAACTGTGAAACTTTTGTCCACTACAGAGGACAAAAACACATTGCTGAGTCTCGGGATATAAGCTGTATTGATCCCTAGAGAAAATTCTTTTTCCATAAGCTCAAGAAAAACAGAGAAAAATAAAAACAAAACAGAAAAAAAAAAACACATCCAAACATCAGTCTATCAGTCATCAGACAAAGGTTTTGTAGGTCTCTCATTCATGAGTAACAAACATCTGTGAAGTGTTTCAGCACTGGAGAAACTGGCGTCACGACATATGAAGAAATACACTGATAGGGTCATGTAACTACTTGATGGAAATATATACTCTTGATTAAGGATGTAATTATGTTTTATTGCTGTAAGAACCAAATGTGCTCTGTTTGTGGGACTGCACACTAAAAACTCTTTTAAGGAATAAAAACATGCTTTTAGGGGGAAAATGGATTTAAAGATTTATTTCAGTCAAATATTTAATAACAAATGTTATGTTTAAGAGGAATTTAACTTCATCATGAAGGTCTGTGAAGAGCAATATTCTGCTCATCATCGTTTTTATGTAAAATTTTAAAAAGTGATCTTTAACCCATAAAGAGCCATTGCTTCTTCAGTGGCAGTTTCCAATTTTATTTTATTTTTTTTAAATCTATTTATTCATTCTTTATTGAATTATCACCATTTATTAGAATATTATCCTCTACATTTTGTGGGGGTTTTTTTCAGTATAAATCATGTATTTTTTTTCTATATTCAATTCATTGATCATGTAGATGTTCATAAAAGCTCAGATTAAAGTTGTATTTTATTATATCAGAAATAGAGAAACCTGAAGAAGAGGTGTCTTTTTCAACAAAATATATCATTAATTGAACATAAAACCAGCGTCTCCATTTAGTGTCATTGATCCAACTCCATGGGTTTTACTGGTGAATCAATGTAGTAGAAGATAACAGTGTTCCCATGGTAACTATGGAGCCTCTGAACATCCAAATGGGTCATATCTGATGACCATGAAAAGATGACAAACTGCATTTTACACCAATTATTTACAGGATTAGTGGATCAACAGGTATTACACAGTTTAGATCAGTAGATGGTTCTTTGAATCTTATGGGTTCAAATATTTTCATACTTAATATATCTGTTTGTTGTGTTTATGTATAAATATATTGTCTTTGTTATTGTTAAAAATGGAAATGAACTGTATCTACAGCCCGCCAAGGAACAGATCTGATCATTGTCTCTTGCCTCTGTGACCTTTGACCTCTGTGTTCAAGCCGCTTCAGCTTCTCTCAACAAAACATAAAAATATTTTTTGCTCTACAGTAACTCCTCTGTCCGCTCTTATCTTATCTTATCTCACACACACACAGCATTGTCTCTCTTATCGATATTGCCCTTCTTATCAGTGACCTGGATGCCGCATTACAGCAACAACAGCATCGCCGTGCCAACAAGCTGCAAGTTACTGCCTCATCGCCATGGTGAAAAGCCGCTCCATCACCTCCACTTGTATTATGTGCATGACATTTCACACTGCATCCCACTAACTCTAAATGTTTTTTAGTTTTTCTGCATCAGTAAAGTATTTTATGAACATACTGAGCTTCTGGAATGAGTCACAGGCATCGATTTATCTGGTTACAGTCATGAGGAAAATACTTCTGTGGGTTTTATGTATCGGTGCATAAGAAAAAAAACCATCATCATCAGGTTAATCACATAAATTAATTCCTCCATTTTAACTTCATTTTTTGTTAATAAATACTGACATAGTAGAATCTGTTGAGTGTTGTTTTACACTTATTTAACTTTAAATAATGTTAAAACCAGGTTTTATTATTATTAGTATTATTTTTTTTTCAAATGGTGTCTTGATGATTGGATTTTTTGCTTTTTTTTTTTTTTTTTTTACTTCTTGGGCTTTTCAAATAGATGTACATTTCAAATAAGGTACAATATGATGTATATATACTATAAGTTCCCAAAAGGAAAAATGGAAGATAACTGAATCAATAAATATACACATAACAACTTACGCATTGCACCAAGCCAAACAAGATAAAACAAACCAACGACAAGAGAAAGAAAAATAAAACAAAATTTAAAAAAACAAAAAACATAGAGGATGGCATACAGGCTTTGTTTTTTTTTTTTGTTAGTTTTGGTTTGTTTTTTTACCTATTTATGATGGGTTGTTTTTAATATCGATGAATGGTTGCCATGTTGAATAAAATATGTCTGTTTTGTATCTTGGGGAGTATCGTATTTTTTCTAGCTGTCAGTGCCCCAAGGTATGATAACTTTTTACTTTGTTGTGAGATGTAAAACCATAGAATTTAAACACAGTGTACTTTATTTTTCTCATGGCTCTATCAAAAAAATAAAACCATGTAAAGTAATATTTACTCATTTGCTCTGAAAAATACAGTATTTTAATGCAGTAGGTGTGACTTAAAGGTGCTGAAGGTGAATATAAAACCTTTTTCTTAGAGAGGACAGATAAGAAACACACTTCTACGTCTGACTGTGAATATCTGAAGGAACTTTTGTGCTTCTACAAATGTACATTTGTTATTGCAGTGTGAAATGGCTAAAATCAAACTATTTTGATAAAACAATGTTATATTTAAGTGTTTGATATTAACCCATAAAGACCCAGCACTGCTTTTGTGTCAGTTCCCAGATTAAATGTTCTCTATATTTAACCTTTAACCCTTAAAGACCCAAACATCCACCATCTACCAAAACCATCTACTGATAGAAACTGTTTAATCCTGTTGATTCACTAAAACATGTCAATAATTGGTGTAAAATACAGTTATTCATCAGTTCATGGTCATCAGATTTGGACGTTCAGAGGCTCCGTAGTTACCATGGAAACACCGTCATCTTCTACAACATTAATTCACCAGTAAAACACATAGAGTTGGGTCAATGACAGTGGATGGACACACTGAGGTTATGTTCAGCTAATTAGAGATTTTACTGAAAAAGACACTTTTTCTTCAGTTTTCTCTATTTTTACTCAAATAATCATCTATTTTACTCTAAACTTTTATGAACATCTACATTATTATTAAATTAAATGTTGGAAAATACCAGATTTCCACTGAAAAAACACAAAATACAGAATGTAATATTACAGTAAATGGCGATAAACCACTTACGGATGCTGAAATTATAGAGGAAAAATTATTTGGGAGGTGACAAATATGTCACACTGGGTTATGGGTTAAAGTAATACATCTGATTTTAACTCATAAAAACCCAGCACTATTGTTGTGTCAGTTTCCGAATGAAATTTTCCCTATATTTAACCTTTTTTAACTCATAAAGACCCAAACATCCACCATCTACCAAAGTCATGTACTGACATAAACTGTTTAATCCCTGTTAATCCACCAATCAGTGTAAATATTTGGTGTAAAATGCAGCTATTCATTTTGTCATGGTCATCAGATATGACCCATTTGGGTGTTCAGAGGCTCCGTAGTTACTGTAGAAACACCGTCATCTTCTATAACATTGATTCACCAGTAAAACCCATGGAGTTGCATCAGTGGCAGTGGATGGACACACTGGGTTTATGTTCAGTTAGTGATAGATTTTGCTGAAAGTCACTTTTTCTTCAGTTTTCTCCATTTTTAATATAATAATCCTCAATTTTACACTAAACTTTTATGAACATCTACATGATTAGTAAATTAAATAAAGAAAAAATACCTGATTTTCATTGATAAAAACACAAAATACAGAAAATAATAGCACAATAAATGGGAATAAACCACTTAAGGACAGTTAAATATAAAGAAAATTTTATTTGGGAAGTGCCACAAATGTCATACTGGGTCCTTATGGGATAAGCATGACAGAGAGAAAGCAGGGGAGACAAAACTAAACTAAACTTTTGTCTCATTTCAAATCATGTGCAATGTTAAGGTGAACACAGTTGAAATCAACAGAAACAGGTTAAATAGTGACTCAGGACTCCAGTTCTCCTTGGTTTGCTTTGAGTAATTGTGCGATTGTTTCAAAGTAATTTCAGTGTGACTCACCTGATCTTCATTTTCCTTCATCTGGTGAATGTGTAGCTAAGAAAAATATATCCAGCATTGTTCACAATTGTCCTTATGACTCAGTTTTAAAATGATGATAAACAAATTCAATTACTCTTTCCTGGCAATAAGCACACCAATAGTTAATTAGTTAGTCATGCTGAATTGAAGAAACATCAACAGATCTTCTTTATAAACTTCTATGGCTCTGCAATACCTGACTCTCAAACCTGAGAGTCTTATCTCTAATAAACTAAATTCATTTAACATATGGAATAGTTATGTTTTTATCCGTCAGTCCAAATGGTCTAAAAGAAAACACAGCTACACGAGAAAGAAGAAATTTTTAATTTAACCCATAAAGACCCAGCGCTACTTTTGTGTCTGTTCCCAAATTAAGTTTTTTTCCCCTCTATTTAACTTTACTTAAGTGATTTATCACCATTTATGATACTATTATCCTCTGTATTTAGTGTTTTTTCAGTGCAAATTAGGTATTTTTCTATATTTAATTTATTGATCACATAGATGTTGAATAAAGCTGAGAGTAAATTCAAAGGTTGTTGAATCAGAAACAGAGAAAACTGAAGAAACAGTGACATTTTCAATAAATCTCTCATTAACTGAACATAAACCCAGTGTCTCCATCCACTGTCACTGATCCAACTCCATGGGTTTTACTGGTGAATCAATGTTGTTGAAGTTGATGGTGTTTCCAAGGTAACTACAAAGCCTCTGAATATTCAAATGAGTCATATCTGACGACCATGGAAAAATGACAAACTGTATTTGACATCAATTATTTACATGCATTGGTAGGATTAGTGGATCAACAGGTATTAAACGGTTTAGATCAGTACATGGTTTTGGTCACCACCTGTTTGGGTTTTTATGGGTTAATGAGGTACATATATAAACAAACCAGAAATGTATCAAGACAATGTACACTGCTGTGGTTCAACTATTGGTCTTTAGTCTGTATGTTTTTATGTAGTTTGGTGTTTTGTTACACTGACAATAGAATGGAATCATTAAAAACACAGACACACACACACACACACACACACACACACACACACACACACAACTGGGACCATGTTGACCCTCATCCCCGGAGAGCATATCCACATGAAAAAACACATTCTCCCAGGATTTGGAATGATTTTTCTATTACCTATTTTTATTTATAAATATTGATTTGTCTTTATTTTTGAATTTTTCTCTTTTTGCTCTTGTGTGCTTTATTTGTATTATGCTCCTGCTGCTGCTGGAAACCTGGACTTTCTCCTTGTGGAACTAATAAAGGAATATCTTATCTTATCTTATCTTATCTTATCTTATCTTATCTTATCTTATCTTATCT
>JAPTGZ010000005.1:15629955-15641009 GCA_029814645.1 Fowleria isostigma | reverse complement strand
TATTCTATTCTATTCTATTCTATTCTATTCTATTCTATTCTATTCTATTCTATTCTATTCTATTCTATTCTATCACTACTACATGATGGAGAGAATAGCTTTTCCCCATCGATCTCCCATGTCACCCCCTGTCCACTAGGTGGCGGTAGAGCGCTCGACACCAGTTGTACCAACCTCAGTCGAAGCAGAGAAACCGGAAGTGGCCCGGCCCATTGAAGGCGGTCGGCGTCCCATCCCGGCTGTGAGCTCTGTTCCCCGGTCAGCCCAGACTCCGTGCACCGCTCTGTCTCCTCGTGGTCCCTTCTGTTTCCTCCGCGCCACGGAGGAAGAGTTTCGCGGTAAAATCAAGCGTTGACACAGAAGACGACCAACAGAAACCAAACAACAGCCCGGTAAGACACAAAGTTTGATGTCTATGTGTTTTGTGTGGCGTTTTAATGTTGTTGGATGCTACTATTTTTTCTTCAACTTTGTACATTTGAAGTATTTTAACAGATTTTCCATTTAAAGGTGGTAAGCCTCATGGTGACGCCACTGATTTCAATTGTCTACAGTTTTTTTTTGTTTTTTAGAAATGATCTTTCCCTGAGATTAAATGCACTAATTCTTACATATTTTAATAAGATAAATTAGAAAACAAATGACAAAATTGCTGGTTAGCTGATATTTTCAATGTGTTTCAAGTGTTATTGCACTATTGCATTGATTCATGTGCATTTATACAATAGATCAGAATTAATATTTACACTGTAAATGCAGAGCCTGGGGTGAATTAATACATAAATGAATGAATGTTTACATTTACAGACTATCCTTTAAAAGAAATTGAATCAAGTGCAGTTTTAACAATATTCTGCCCTTTATTAAAGGTTTTATGTATTTGTCGGTTAACTGTGATCTGTAAGTTGTAATAAACATGTGAAAATGAGAAGCTAAGGCAATAATAATAGCATAAATTGTTAAAATTGTACTTTTTTCTTAATAAATTTTAATTTCTTCATGGTTGTTCATGTTTTTCACATTCTTTAAAGGATAACTTGTAGATATAAATATTTTGATTGTGTAACTTTACTTTTTTCCACTTTAAAATATAGAAGTAGACATACAAATCTTGGAATTAACATTATTTATATTATTATATATGTATATACGTGTGTGTGTGTGTGTGTGTGTGTGTGTGTGTGTATGTATACATATATGTGTGTGTATATATATATATATATGTATATGCTTTTTTAAGTTTAATGTGGTCTAAACAAATGTTGTGTTAAACATATTAAAATCTGTTTTTGACTGAATTTTAACTAATTTCAGAACAAAGAAATAACAAGCAAATGGTTTCAGTTAGACATTTTGATAGTTTTTTTAATATTCTAGAGGGAAACATGCTCATAGCCTGTACATACTAGATTTCACAGTTACACACTGTACATGTGATCTCCTACCTCCAACTTTTCTGAATACAGATGAGTCATTAAGCATATTTTGAATGGATTATTACTGTCTTATTATTTGTTCCCTGTCATTTCTGCATATGCTTGATAGAACCATGCCATCTAACGTGGAGATCAAAGCCAAAATCAGCAACCCAACACAGTTTGCAGAGACGGCTGCCCGGCTCAGTCAATCAGAGGGCACGATCATCAGGCAGCATGACACCTTCTTCAACTGCAACCAGGGGCGTCTGAAGCTACGAGACTTCATGGTGTGCACCCTGAAAAGCTCACTGATGACCATGGATGCTTAATTCACACTCATCTGCAATCTCAAGAGAACAGTTGTGACATGTTTGTAATAAGAGATCTGTCACTGAAAACTATCAATTCTCCAAGCATTCACATACTTATTGTTACCACTGTAGGTGACCAGTACTTTATATAAGTAGAAATTGAGGATTAATTGTAAAAAAAAAAAAAAAAAAATTGTCTTGATGGATAAAAAAGTTTAAGACTCCATTTGATCCAGAATTCTGCATCCCAGATGATCTAATTTAAACGGGTTATATTTTGCTAAACCCACTTTTATTAGTCTTTCATTTGGTTTCATTTATTTGTGTATTTGGACCCTAATAATTCATAAAGTTAAAATGTGAACCCTCCAGGTGCCACAGAGCTATCTTTATATTCATTTTGGCAAAAATCAAGAGGATTTCTACAACCTTTTTTAATTCCTTCTTAAATTGTGACATCTATAACTACTTACATCATGACAATTGCAGATACAAACTTTGAGCCTATTACCTAAAATGTTCATTTGTTGGTTGTATTAATGAACACAAGATCACTGACAGATCAGCACAGTCAACAACCTGGAGGGGGTGGGATATGAAGTGGCTAATTTAAAGGGCTAGTGCTCAAAATGACTTGTCTGGTGTCATTACTCAGAAATAGGGTTAAAGATGGACCTGTGGAGTTGAATTCATGAAGAATTCAGACCCAAGCATAGCATTTACAGTTTATGTAGACCACAGGGGAATGTTTTAAAATGAATAATTCTATTTTAAAAAGCAAAATACTACTCATTTAAATGTATCACTGTTGTTATGATGCACTTCATTTGAATTTGTTTGTCTTTACAGAATGAGACGGGCCAGCTGATCTTCTATGAGCGCCCCGACACTGATGGACCCAAACTGTCCCGTTACTCCATCAGCCCGACCAACAACCCACCCAGTCTCAGGGTAAAGCACCATGCTGTAAATGTATAACTGTTTGTGCAGTCAGATACTCCTCTGTTTGCTTGAATTGTTCACTCTGTACGTGTTTGTGTGCAGACTGTACTGTCCGAAGCCCTTGGGGTAAAAGGTGAGGTGAAGAAGGAGCGGCGGCTGTTTCTGGTCGGTCAGACCAGAATTCACCTGGACGCAGTGGAAGGACTGGGGCACTACATGGAGCTGGAGGTCACGTTAATATACATTACATACATTATTTTACGTTAAAATACACAAATGGCACAAAAAAATCTAATTGATTCATCGCTGTTTTGAAACTCAATCATAATACTTGATCTTCAAGCAGGAAATAGAACAAATATCCAAGCACTTTGAAACAGAATACGGTTTCTGAATACAGTTAGAATAAAAGTCAGTGCAATGACTCTGTGGTAGAGGCTCTCAGTGATCACAAGCAACTCTGTTACCTCTCTACAAAATCTTTCATTTCATTTTGCTGAAGACTTTTGGAACAAATGCTCTGTCAGTTTCAAAGATGACATGAGAGTGTTCGTTCCTCTTGTATTTTTTGGAATTATTAATTATAATGTCGTCACTTCATATTGTATGAACTACAGCATGCAGACTAAATCGGCGGTACCTTGACATCACTTCTTAAATTTAAAATGTTGCTCTGAAATACAGTAATGTAAAATTTATCCCAGAGATGAGCATAACATGCAAAGACAGTCAGGTGTACAGTGAGTGTGTGATGAACACTAAAACCAGTCTGGTCTGCTGTAAATCTAAACTCATTAACTGATTACTTGCGTTGGTTTGTGTTTTCAGGTGGTGATGCGGCCAGACCAAACGGTGGAAGACGGACAGCAGGTACCTGTCCATGCGACACATATATGTCTTTGTAAAGAAACAAATGAGGCATCAGGAACGAATACATATCTAAAAGCAGTTTCACTAATATAAACCATTACAGATTAGAGCCAATCAAATATCAGGCTGCATTAGACATGAACCCAACATTTTTTATTAAATAGTTGTTAATTCAGGGAACTGAGACACTTCTTTCATGCGATCCATTCAAACAGATCATTCTTTGGTCTGCTTTTGGAAACTTCAAGGTTATGTCACACACACACTGGGCTAGGAAACTTTCCAGAAATAACTTATAGTCACACCCTGAGTCCAGAAAGACACATTCTGCTGATTATTTACACAAAAGTATGTTGAAAATTAGTTAAATAAACGTGGGAGAACTAAGGATATGCCTAAAATATTCTGCAACTATTCATTCTGTTGTGAAGATGAAAATGAATTTAAATTTTTCACGATCCAAATGGTTTGTGTTAGAAATACAGTTTATCTTGTTTTATTTGTCTGTCATCTGCTTAAGTTACATTTGTCGTAATTTAATTGGTGAAGTCTGAAAACTTCAAATATTTTTTCCAGTGAACTACTGGAGTGGCAGTGGGCAAAGCCAGTGAAACTAAGCCAGTATCAGTGCTCTAATAGATGTTGTTTTTTCCCCTCAATTTTAAGGTGGCTCAGGATCTCATGGAGAAGCTGGGCGTCTCAGAGGAGAGTCTGGTGACCGGAGCGTACATGGACCTGATACTCAAGGGACTCAAAGAGACATAAAACAAACACATCTGAGGATTTTCATATAGAACATAGAACCATCATTAGAGAGTAAAGTAGAAATCCAGCAATATCCATCCAACAATGACTAGAGAACCAACAAGTATTTTTATACTGCTGATTAATGTCTGTATTATACTGTCAGATGGTGAGAACTATTTGCATGTTTAATAAAAGGAGCAAATATTCCCAAAGCCCAAAAAATATCAAACAACCTTAGTTGAGAATGAATGTTGGTCAAAAATGATCAGATATTAAAGATTTACTATGTACTATTTAGTATATACTTGAACATTTAAAGACATGAAAAACCAGCAAAATACCATTTAGTTACCTGTGGTTAAAGCACTTGGTCTCAGTTTAAAGTAATCAGATTACAGTACAATATGTGACCTCTAAATATTAATTTCTGTGAAATAGTTCATGAATATTTTGTATGTTTGCTTTCAACATGTTAGTGTTGGTGTCCCTGTGTCAGTCTTTGTGCCTGCTTTGTATTCATGCTTGTATGCTGGTGTGTTTTCAGAAAAGCCAGGATTGTGGCCTGTAAATTTGCTAAAAGTTCTTTTGCCCTGGATGTGTTATTTTAAAGATAATCCATGTACTGCCCCTGTCAAATAAATGAATATAAAGAATTTTCTCGTTTGAATTTAAAATTGTTCTTAAAATTAAAGTTACAGTAATTTGGGCTAAACTAACTGGCTGACTTCTCCTATATGTAGATATGTCAAAGGGTTTTTTTTTTTGTTTGTTTATTTGGGAAAGTATGCAATGGTTGTCCCCAATTTCAGATAAAAAAGAAATGAAAAAAAAATTGATAGTCTAGAAACGGTGTTGAATGTTGATATTTGAAGTTATGTTGAATTGTAAATTATGAATTCCAACAGTAAGTGATGGCAGATATTGTATTATGAGATTCACAATTCTGTTTAGAATGACTACTAGTATTATAGAGGGCCATAAAATATGAGATTGTTCTTGTTTCTACTTTTCATTCATCATGTGGATACTGCTGACATGTAAAAACAGAATTCTGGTTTCTGTGTCTATTATTTTGTGAATGAACTAAACTAAAAAGAATTTCCAGGGGTAAAATAACGTAAAACATACATCCATATGCATTTACAAAAATAATATCTGTACGTGAGGGTTGTCCTATAGTTTTTCCATGTTCTTAAAAACACAAAAACAGGTGTACTTTAAATGCAGGAACACCAATAATCGACTCTTTTAAATATAGATTGTACAGTCCCTCCAGTTAAAAATAAAATGATGGTAATTTTTTTTTTCAAAACTAATTAACTGACTTCCTAACCTTGCACAAGTGGCCTGGTTTCACGTTGCAGAATCCACATGTGATTCGTGACATGAACGGAGGGGGCAGTGATGAGCCGATGTCAGGGAAATCTGCCAATAGAATAGTAGAAGAAGAAACCCCACTTTACCCACGTGAAGACACAACATGTCGCCTCCAGGAGGAAAAATAAACAGGCCGAAAACAGTAAGAAGTGATATTTACATGAAATAAGGAGTAGTCGCTGAAGGTTTTTAACCCATTGTCTTGACATGTATTTGTTTTACCTGTGCTAGTAAATTTTTCCAGTCGGATAGTTAGCAGCTAGCATTAGCAGGAAACGTAAACATATTCTGAAGTTTAGGTTACAAAAGACGACACGAACTAGCAAAATAAAAGTCATGAAACAAACCCATCTCTTCATGGTGCAATCTATTATAGGTTATTCGTTCATATTGATGAAACAAAGACTTATCAAGCATAGGGTGTATAGTGTTTAAACGTTGCTTGTCAATGGTGAGATGGCGACATCTGCTGGTGCATTAATTAATCAGCCAATTGTCAAACGGACGCTTTTGTAGAAACTTGTAATTATTTACCAGATAACTGTATCTCAGAGCTCTTTATATACGTATATATACAATGTGAAATAGGACAAGTATTGCCGTCTCCTTACGTTATATTTCTAATTTCTCCAGCATTGGCAGGAGAAAGAAAACCAGCTTCCAAATGTGTTGTTTAGGAAATTTATTTTAACCAAGTTGATTGATGAAGTTTATCCTGTAGTAGATGGTTTTAATGGATGACCTCCTCAGGTCGTAGCTCATTCAGTGCTCATTTAGACCAGAAATGCTCTTTCTGAGGCCAAATTTTCTTATGTCAGAGCATTCCCTCATTTTGAAAAGTTTATCTATTTTAGTCAGTTTTAAATTTGATGATTTGACCTCTGATGACCTCCGATATTGTTCCTTTCTCTCTATCACCTTGCAGGAATTGGGTAAAAAGCTTTTCAAACGGCGAAGGGTTTTAGGTCGCCAGAAGAGGAGGAAGAATCAGATTGTTGGAGCTGTGGTCGACCAGGGCCTCATCACTGTCCATCATCTGAAGAAGAGGAGGTCAGTGACAAAAACACTGAACTTTATCAGAGCACATATTAATAATAGCCCATAAAGCACTAGATCAATTGTTATAGCAATAGAAAAATGGTGAATGTAAATAGAACATTATGATCAGCTAACACTGACTCATTTTTCAGTATCCAATTATCATTATTTGATTTAGTTCATTTGTGCCAGATTTTGCTCTTTAACCTGAAATAATAAATAAATATATTTATCAGTTAAAACTCATCTTATTGTATTTAATTTTTCCTTCAGGTCAAGTCCAAGAGCAAACATCACTCTGTCTGGAAAGAAGAAACGGAAGCTGCTGAAGCAGCTGCAGCACATGCAGGCGGAGAAGGCCAGTATGGAAGGTAACACCTCAGAGGAAACACATCACAAGTGTCAGATTTATCTGCAATAACACTCTGTTTTGCAATAATATTCATTTCCTATTAGTATGATGAAAGAGCAGAAATTAGACATTTATGCTTGATCTTTGATGTTGTTCAGAAGATCACTCCACTGTCACTGTGGACGTACAGTTACTGACAACTGTACCTCCATTTTCTGGGGGTTTTTGTGTGTGTCTTTTGTTAGTGGACTGTCAGTAATGCACATACTATAGAGCATCTTTTCATTAAAATAATCCATCCTCTTCTCTTCTTGAGCACAGCATTAGTAATGTGTTGTTATGTTTCTTGCTGTCTATTACTAGCTAAAGTATTTATACTTGCTTCAACAAAAAGTAAAGTAGACATCTCTGTCAGCTGACAACAGCCTCCAGGAGACACTTTACTATTTTATAGACAATATCACCACAGCATAAAAGATATTTTCCTTATCTTTGTGGCAGTCTGGGGTCAAGAAAATATCTTATTAACCGAGGTTTAAAGAGACTATGTATTAATGAATCTCTCTGCAATGTATTGAATATTTGTTGCCGTTTTGGTGCCCTAAAAAACAAGGTATTCGAGCCAGTATTTGAACCTTTGGGAAGATTTTATCGATTTCTGAGTCAGCAGCACATGTAAATGACACAGTATCCGCATTACATCTATAGCAAATTTCATTTGTATGAGTTTTACCTTAAATCATTCGAACAGGAAAAATAACACATTCACATCTCCAAGCACCTCTCTTTTTTTGTAAGTCATTAAAACGCAGCTAAACTGTTTTCTCTGCTGTCATTTACACAGTTGAATCGGCACCAGCACCACAGAAAAAAAACGACTCATCTGCTTCAGCCAAGAAAAAGAAAAGAACAGCTGCTTCCCAGGAGGATGTAGAGATGGCAGATATGGAATGAAGGGACAGCACTGCTATCTGTTTTTGTCAGATATGTAGGACAGCGCCCGCCTTTCTGTTGAACAGATGACTGGGGCACAGGGATGGATGAATGGAAACATGATGGAGTGGTTTTTCTT
The DNA here is from genome assembly GCA_029814645.1 of Fowleria isostigma. Taxonomy (NCBI): domain Eukaryota; kingdom Metazoa; phylum Chordata; class Actinopteri; order Kurtiformes; family Apogonidae; genus Fowleria; species Fowleria isostigma. The sequence continues at coordinate 15,632,882 of JAPTGZ010000005.1, read as the reverse complement.
GAGTTTTGTTTTTCATAATTTTAGCCTTGAGGGGAATGATCTTTCTCCACCTGTTCTTACAAACAGATACTACAAAGATTTAAAGGCTGAGGAAACAAAAAACTAGAAAACCAGAGCTGCAAGGAAAAGAAACAAGTTATTAAAAGTTAGGCTTATCATTAGCATGTGCTTACATGAAGTTTGTGTTGGAATCGGTTTTGTACTGGGAGGTGATGGTTTGTTGACGTTAGCTGACTGCTTGTGATGCCCACCATTACAGAAGCAGATTTTTTTGCATAGAAGTCAAAGAGTTGTGGCTGTTATGAATGTTTGCAATGTTGACAGTCCTTAGCTTCGTAATAGAGTAAACTGACATAATTAAAGCACCTGGTACAACACAGACTCCAAAACAAACTCCACACAAGTACATGTGAATCTGCTTAAGTCAGCATATTCACTGTTATGTACTTAAAGTAAAAATGACAACAACAAAAACAAACTTTGAGACTGTGAAAACTGATTTTGTAACCTAAATATGTTCCAAAAGTCTGATCTGTAAGAGTTGGATATAATCTTCATGATTATCTTTTCATGTCATTAAAAAAAAATGAGAATCCATCATTCCGCTATCTTACTATAGTAGCACCCTTTCTTTTTCTGTTTAATCCAGCAGTAAGGCACTGGATATCATTATACCATTATCATTGCCTCAACTTAAAAGGCCAGAATAGACAAGGTCAGGGTGGTGACTGGAAGTTTACCACTAGATGTCACTAAAAATCACACACAGGCATTTATATTTATGGAACTATGTAACTAATTTACTCGTGACTGGTATCTTAAATATTTCAACAAAAATAGAAGGGTTCATTTGCATTTGTTTTGTTTTTTATGTTCATTTGCAAAAGGCACTTGTATTTTTATCAGAGGTGTATTACTTATACAACACCACAACTGTCATGGCCCCACATTGGAGAAGTGGACAGATGTACCAACGATGCAGCAATGACCTGCTATGGACGTGACCTTGAGAAATTGTAAATCTGTCACAGAACCCCTGATCACCAGTGCCATTCTTTCAGATGTGAATATTTAGAATAGTATTAGTTCCCTATTAATACAGATTTGGCTTTTCAGAATTTGGTCCATGAGAATTGTTTTGTGGCTTTGTTTTGTGTTTTGTCAACATTTCTAAGAGCAGTGACATGCAGCCTTGGCTCGGTGTTAACAAATGTGTTTCCTAACAGCATTTAGAGCCCACGTGAAGAGCCTTATTTTACAATGAGCTTATTATCTAAAACACTTATTTTAGTAATGTCTTTTTTTTTTCAGCTCAGACCTGAATTTCAACAGACAGCTAAAAATTTAGCCAATCACTGGTCTCCTTTAACGTTTTTTTGTTTTTAATGATCTGCATCATTAAATGTGGAGGATAATTTAGAAAAACAAATAACAATGCTGGATGGTGTATGTTTTCAATCTATATGATCAAGTGTTATTATATATAGTTATATGTACTGGTATGTGGACATGATACAATAGATTTATAAATCTTCCACCAGAAAGAACCTTCAAAGTGAATATACTGTAATGTGCAGACAGTGTTTGAAGTAGACCTGCTAGTTCTGACAAACATTCCTTCATAGAGTAACACTCATTCTCTCATTAATTCTCAGAATTTCACATTTTGAATCCAGACTGTCTCTTGGAAACTACAACCAACCAACATTTTAACTTAATTTTTCTTTTAGTGACTCAAATTTGGTAAGCTTTCACCAGTTTTATTCTGGAGGCATTTTACCTGTAGACCAATGTTAACATTTAAAAAAAACATACTGACCAATGTCTCAGCAGGATTTAAAAGAAATTTCCTCGCAGCTAAATATTCCACGGTCAACTGTTAGTGGTATTATAACAAAGTGGAAGGAATTTGGAACAACAGCAGCTCAGCTATGAAGTGGTAGACAATGTAAGATTATGGCAAGGGGTTGTTTTTCAGAGGTTGGTCTTGGCTTCTCAATTCTTTTACATTGCAGAAAGAAACTCCTAATGCTTCACCATACCAAGACATTTTGGACAATGTCATGCTTCCAACTTTGTGGGAGTAGTTTGAGGGTGGCTCCTTTATGTTCCAACATGACTGACACCAGTGCAAAAAGTAAGGTCCTTAAAGATATAAATTAGTTAGTTTAGAGGAACCTGAGCTTAACCTCATGGACCACCTTTGAGATGAACTAGCGTGGAGACTGGGGGCCAGGCTTTTTGGTCCAACATCAGTGTTTGACCTCACAGATGCACTAAACACTCCAAAACCTTGTGGAAAGCCTTTCCATAAGAGTTGAAGTTAAAGCTGCAAGGGGTGGGCCAAATCCATATGAAATCCAATGGATTAAGAATGACATGTTAAAGGTCATGTGTGTAAAAGCAGATGTCCCAATACTTTTTGGCAATATAGTGTAAATGGAACTAGCTCCCAAAAATAGTAGGTCTGCAGAAAGTCGGCTCATTTAAATCAAGGTTAAAGACTTTTCTATTTGCTGCTGCCTTTCATTAAAAAAAAAAAAAAAATTCCTGCAGTAGCACTGTAGCTTTTGTTTATTTTGTTCATTTTCAGCTGCTCTTATCCTTATGTCCTAGTTTGTGTAAATGTTCTTTCACATTTGGCTGTTATGTTTTTTTTATGTTTGACGTATACATACATGAAATGTGCCTTGACTAAAGCTTCTCTTTCAGATGTATTGTTCATGTTCAGCCTCTTCAATTATTGATAAACCTTCCTATAAATGCTCACATAAACAGTTTTAAAATAAATCTTATCAGTTTTTCATGGGGTTTGTGAGGTTTTTTTTATCTGACCTTTTTGCATTTCTATAATTATTTCCCCCTTGTTTATTAGTTGTGGGGTATGTAAAACAGTGTGCAGCCGACAGAATTGGGGATGTAGGCTC
>JAPTGZ010000005.1:15611158-15624462 GCA_029814645.1 Fowleria isostigma | reverse complement strand
TAATGTTACAAATGATAAAGTCTTGACTCGTTTATAATGTCATAAAAATTATTACATTATGTGAAAGATTATTTTTTTTTACCCACTTTATAATGTAACTGCTGACATGAAATGTTATGTTATAACATTATGCGCAAAAAGTTGTTACATTATGCGCTCAGTATTCTGTAACATTATTGACCAGTTAGAACATTATGACTTTTTATATAACTTTCTTTTTGTAACATTATGGGTCGTCATGGCATTATCGGTTCTAACAAGGCTAAAACTCAAAAACCTGTGGCTTTCCTGGGTCTCAGGAGGTTAAGTTCATGCTGTGTTTGGATAGAAATACCTTTGAGGTAACTGCAAAGTTGAATATGAGGCCTGTTTTCAGTTCACTGCATGAGCTTAGACTGTTTCAGATGTTGGTTACAGCCCGTTTTTTATAGAATTTTATAAAAATTAACTTAGAAAGGACAATATAAAGCTACTACTTAATACTTATGCTAGTAAATAGTTGATCAATAATATCCAGTACTTAGCATACTTATCTGTCTAATATGGATCCTCACTAAAACTGTGTTTAAAACTGTTAAATTACATTGTTAAAATTTGCTAAAGTTTCTGGAAACCTTCAAGATTTCACACCACATTTGTAAAGGTGATAAGTACAGTAAAGATATTGAGTTACATTTTAAAAAAGAGACTGTTTTTTTTGTTGAGAATTTAATTGAGCAGCATCAATATCTGCTGAAAAGAGTAACATTTATAGTGAGTCATTACTTGCCTCGATTCGCTTGCGATTCAGTTTGATTTTATGATTAACCTGTCAGTCAGATGCATAACGCTTCTTGATGCGTCTTTATTTTATCCTTAATTTTCTGTATTACTGCACATAGATACTTTTTCTAAGTGCTTAAATATTTAATTATGATAGTTTTTAATACAAGTGGCACCAGGCACAACAAACCCTCACACGTATTTCACCTATTACAAGCAAACGGGAAGATTTTTAAAATGATAAAAATTTGGAACTTTGACCTACTTTTTCCACAATGTAATGGCATCTATTTTGGGCCACTGGTAAACTATAATCCCAATTTGGTATGAAATGAACCAATAGTTTTGTTGCTAAAGTGTTAACAAACAAACCGAATGGATAAACAATACCCCCTGCCTCTACCATCAGGGGCGGGGTAATAAACCCTTTCATATTTGCAACATCAAAATGTGTGTTACTCACTTCGGTACATCTACCACTACTTTTAGCTGCTTCCTTTATGTGTCTCCACATCTGATCATTTGCTTCCATCTGATTCTGTCTCCTTCCTCATCTACTTTCACGTCCTCCTTCACCACATCCATAAATCTTCCTCTTTGCCTCCACCTTCATCATCCCTCGACCAATATATTCACTATCCCTCCTCTACACCTGTCTGAACCATCTCATTGTGGTCTCTCTCTTTCACTTTGTCCCCAAAACGTCCTACTTGAGCTGTCCTTCTGATGTACACATTCCTAATCCTGTCTGTCCTCGTCGTCTCCCAAAGAAAATCTCAATATCTTCAGGTCTGCCTCCTGTCATCTCTAAACCATTCAACATCGCTCGTGTCACTATCGTCCTGCATACATTTGTTTTAACTCTTGCAGATGCTCCTTGGTCCTACATCACTCCTGACACTTTACTCCACCCACTCCACCCTGTCTGCACTCTCCTGTTCACCTCCAATCCAACCTCCCCATTGCTCTGAACAGTTGACTCGCTTCAGTACATAAATATTATACAAGAAAACCACAAATTGTTCTGTTGTACATTTCGCCTCATGTTTCAATGAATTTTGCACTTCATACAGTTACAGTTAAATAATGCAGTGTCTTATGTAATCAATGTACAATCATGGGGAAAAATTATTAGACCACCCTATGTTTTCCTCAATTTCTTGTACATTTTAATGCCTGGTACAACTAAAGGCACATTTGTTTGGACAAATATAATGATAACAACAAAAATAGCTCATAAGTGTTTAATTTGAGAGCTGATATCTATCCATTTTTCATGGTTTTCTTGATAATTGCCAAAATCACAAAAGTTCTTACATCAATATCTATGGCATTGTACTGACAAAAACAGTGCTTTTAGGCATTTTATGTCTTGTTTTGTTTTTTTGTCTGTTTTAGTCACGATACACGTGATTGCATAACCACTGTTTTTATGACTTTTGATGATCTGATATTTTTACCGTGACTGTATATTAAGGGAACCAAAAACACATTAAAAGATGTCTGCTGTTCTGCATGTTTATACTGTATCTACTACATGCATTTTTATTCTGATTGGATTTTTGTATGACAGCCAGATGTGAGACCATTCTAAATTTACCCCACTGAACATCACTAGGAGGTGGATGATCACAAGCTGTTCTCAATGCTGGGTTTTTGTCTCCTGACAGTACATTTCTGTGGATTCTCTGCTCTCGTCCTGCGGCTTCAGAGGTGTTTCTGATCAGAGCTGTGTAGATCTACTGCTGCCATGACTTCTTCAGTGTACAGTCAACCCCCATGGACGCTCAGACTGCTCACCGCTGCTGCTGTGTTAATGTTAATGACCTCACTTCCTGTGTCAGCTGTGGACCAAGAGACATGTTATTCCAGGCAACACCAAGGTGTTACAGTTAATGTCAGGATGGCCATGAGCAGACCGGGGACGGCCTCGGATGTTCGGGTGGTCCGGTCGGAACGGGATTGTGTTCTGGCCTGCTGTTCACAAGAAGTAAAGCAAGGTGAGCGACGATAACAGGACGCAAAGGATTCATGACATACCATTTCAATGTGTTTAAATATAAAAGTCAAGTTGTTTCCAATCTATTTGATTTACATCCTGTATCCAACATGCTAAACATTTTTTATCTTTAGTAATTTTTTTGTCCCATGGTCACATCGTTTTGGAATCATGCATCGATGCTCATTTACTTTAATGACGTCTCTTTGTGTTCCTAAAGGTGCCAGGTGTAACATGGCTGTGTTTAATGCCAAAAAACACCCCAATGAGGATAACTGCTACCTGTTCCACTGTCCGACAGAGCAGGACTGTCCATTAATGAAGGCTCAGGAAGGCATCAACACCTATGATATCTATAAAGGTAAAAACAAACATCTATCTTTCAGCAGATAATACAGAAGGACCACGTTGTTATTTCCAACCACAAAGCTGAATGTTGATCAACATAGGTGTAAAAGGCAATATTACAATATTATGAAGGACAAAAAAATGACATTATTTGAAATAAATAAATACAGAAATAAATGTATGAATAACTAAATAAATCTATTTTCCAATTATGCATGCTTTTTAAAATTTTTCTATTTTATATATTTGTGAATTCATATATTTAACTTATTTTTGTATTACATTTTCTCATTTATTTATTCATTTATTTCCATATTTCCACATGTATTTATGTATTTTGTTCATAAAAATTAGTTTTACATACCCACAATTTTGTTCCTACTTCTTTTGAAGAACAGCCCGCTGTCACTCTGAAATAGGTAAAAAAAAAAAAAGTATGTTTTGCTTGCAGTTCTTGAAACAAATCTCCATCACCATGGACAGCATGAAGTCAAAGATACAGTGCAGATGCCTTTACATAGTGTGTTGTGGGTGGGAGTTGTTTTTGTGGAACTATTTTGCATAGGGAGGAGAGAACTGACATTAAAATGCTGAAATCCTCATGAAGGATGACTTCACAAAGCACTAAGGAAGACTGCTGTAGTCCACAATCCAAATATGCTTTAAAGCTTGTTATTTCCATTGTGTATGTTGCTTAGGTTATGTTGTTGCATATTAGAGGGGATATTGTAAAAGAATACCATATATTGTCATTAGCAGAAGGGGAGGAGAATGCTGTCAAAAAGTCAATCAATGACAGTTTTATTCTAACAGAGCACTTATTGTGAGTCAGTGTGTGAAAATGTGAATCTGAAAAATACATAACTAAAGCAGTCAGATTAATGTAGACTAGGAAAATGTAGTGTTATTCATGTCCCTTTTATTTACTTGAATAAAAGGGACTTAAGCTTCTACACTCCACATGTTACTGTAAAGGAAAATATTGGAAATTTCTGGATTAGTACTTAACCTGACTTAACCCATACTTACATAAAATAGCAGAGAAAGGTTCACAGAAAGGACTGGAGTGTTTATTCTCACAATACAGGGTTAGTTGGAACAATATAAAGACATCAACGTTTAGAACATGGGTGTTAGCAAATAAATGCAGTTGAGCATTTTTTGTAGAAGTTACATATTATCTGTTCGTAATAAGATCTGTATATTGTGTAAGAAACATCACTGAGACTGAATCCTGACACTTTTATTGTTGTCTGTCAACCAATGTGTGTTAAAATAATTAATGTTAACGGGCAAGAGCAACTGAAGTAGTTTTATTTATATTCATGAAGGCCAGATTATGAATGTAGATCCAACATACATAATGCATCACACACATAATATTTTATTGATTATTTAGTCACTATAATGTCATAATGCCATTTCTTCAAAGTCATCCTTAAACTACATTACACACATAATTTGTCTTTGTGTGCTCACGGTCAGTAATGAGCATCCTAAATTCTCAGTATCTGTTTATGTAATAAATGACATGGTCACCAACTTTCAGCTTTGAGTGTTTTTTAGCTTCAAAAAAAAAAAAAAGAATGGTGGAAAAAGAATATAACACTCAGAACAAGGTCCCTCTGTCTGGTTTAGTTAAGCACCAACCAAATCACTACTGCTGGGTCTTCTAAGGTTGTAATACCAACAGTAGCAAAATATGCAACATCTGCCTTAAATAAAAAACAATATACACTACTCAAACAAAAGTTGGAGATGTTTGGCTTTTGGGTGAAATTTATGGAAAATGCAAAAAGTTCACGCTACAGTGGTATTATATCATGAAAGTAGGTCATTTAAGTAAAAGCATGCAATGGTGATTTCCTCATCTCAAATAATTTATTGAAACAAAAGCTAACAACACTGGTGGGTATACAACAACAATAAATGTCAATGTGTCAATCAAATGTATCAATAATGTCAATGTCTCAATCTGATTATGATATAATATGAACAGCATGATGAAGAGGACTGTTCAAATACCAATTCTAATTGAACCAGGACATTACTTGGTTGATTCATGGATCAAACACCTGCTGTGAAGTTTGCTGCTGATCTTCTTGTTAGAGAACAGACAGTTGTGCAAAAAGTCCTGAAACACTGAACTGTTGGACATGTACATTCAAAAGTTTACAGAAGGTCACATTTAGTTCACCTGTAAAGGTTATATTGCATTTTAAGTTCATCTTGAAATTTCATTTGAAAGCTGAATATCCCTAACTTTTTGTGAGTAGTGTATATGCTCACGCAATTATTGCCTCTGATGTTCTGTTAAACTACTTTCAGACAGCAGGTCTTAATGCACAATTCAGATTTTTGGGTGAAATCCAATTTTTTTATGTATGCTCATTCATATTACACATTAAATGCGACCTCTATCAGTTTTGAGTATGAACTGAATGTGACCCTGAAGTAAAAATAATAATAATAATAATATAAATTTTATTTATAATGCACTTTACATTTGATATCAAATCTCAATGAAGTGACCCTCATGCACATAAGAGGCCTCGACATAATACGTGACCAAGAAGACATGCACTGTGTTTATGGAAGTAACACTCCTGGGATGTAGAATTGTGACGTTTGTCGCATTTCAGTGACGTGAAGGTCGGATAAATGCGACCTGGCTGTCCAGATTGAAGTCACACTGCATAATATCAGGTACATATTGGATTTAGGACCACATATGTAAGTGGCCTGGGTTGGATATGAAAAAAATCAGATTTGTGCTGTTCAAACTGTCTTTAATAGATCAGATTCAGGTCAAATATGGGCAAAAAAAATTGGATTTGGTCCACATTTGCCTGTAGTCTGAATGTAGCTCTAGTGTGTGTCTATGAAACACTCCCCCCCCCCCAAAAAAAAACATTCTGTTTCTCAAAAACGCAGGATACTATAGTGCATTGATTTTCAAATGATTCTGTTTAAAAACACCAAGAAGTCGATGTCACACAGTTTACCTTTAATGACAATGATAAACTTTATTTTTGAACATAAGCAGAAATAAAATACAAAGATGAACAAAAGGCAAAGAGAAACAACAAATTTCAACAGAACACTTCCGCATATCAAAAGTTATTAGCCAACCAAAAAAACTCACATTGTACAACAGTGCTGCACAATAGATCATGTGATTATCGTCATCACAGTGTACATGTGTGCAATTATCACATTGCAGAGCCTGCAGTCTAGGAGGTAAATGAACTCAGTGTGTTCTCATGTAATTTCAAGGGTACCTGACACACACTTCATGCAACAATCCACCAATCACAATCATTCTTAACCAGTTTGGAGTGAGTCGCTGGTAACAACATTGAAAAACGAGCAACAAATAAGTATAAAAAACACCAAAAACTAAAAGACTTGGTGCCAAAAAGAAAAGCAATGTCAGCTATCTGAAATTATTTCAGCTGCAAGAAGGATGATATTGAAACATGTGTTCTGTGTCTATAGTGCCTTGCAATTTTTGCCACAAGAGGTGATGCAATTCATTTGTTTGACTATTTACGTCAGCACCACACAGCTATTATATCCTCCTGAATATTTTTTCATATTGCAATATATATCGCAGAGTTAAGAAAAATCGCAATGTCCGTTTTTTCCAATATCGTGCAGCCCTAGTTTACAACTATCTCATTGTTGTTCCTCAACAACACTTTATGTCCGAAATGGAGTAAGAAGAAGCCTAGCTTATATTGTCCTACCTTAATTTTACATGACTACTATGATAAGATGTAGGTCGTTTCCTAGAGGACATAAAATGCCGAAAAGAATGCCATTTATACGTTTGTTTTCTCCCTCTCTCTGCAGGGTTGATTCATCCAACCACAATTAGACCTGTCACTACAACAACTCCCACAACCACCACTACCACCACCACCACCACCACAGAACAAACCACCACCACCACCACCACAACGCCAGCACCGACCACAACTACAACCACAGAGCCCCCCACTACTACAACCACCACCACCACACAGAGTACAACAACAACGCCGCCAACCACCACTATCATAACAACCACAACACCAGCCACCACCACAACTACCACAACCGCAGTACCCCCACCCATTATCATCATAGCCACCATGCCTGCCGTAACCATGGCACCCACCACCACCACCACCACCACAACAGCTCCTACCACGGCCATCATCTCAACAAGAAAAACAAACAAAACCAGCAAAAAGCAAAATAAAACCACCAAGAAAGCAAGGCCTCATCCTGTCAATATCACCACATCAGCCCGAGCTGCTCCGAGCTCCACCGTGTCACTTCCTGTTTTAATGGCTGACAATGAAAACGCTGAACTCAGAACTGGTGTTAAGCTGCAGCCAGACATTGAAGTACCCCCAACCACAACTACACCCACAACCACTACCACCCCAACCACAACAACAACTACTACAACTACAACCCAAAACCCAACAACTACTCCTACGACAACCACGGCTACATCTACTACTCCTGCAACTACAACTACTACTGCAACGTCAACTACCACCACTACTACAACCACTACTACTACAACCACCACTACAACTACTACCACTCCTTCCCCCACCACCACTACCCCCTATACTCCTCCGACTACCACTACTACAACTACTCCTCTTCCTACTACAACCACAACCGAGCCCCCCACCACAAGGACAAGTCCAGCAGCGAGTCTGCTCATCGTACCCAAAGGCGCTGTCCAGTCGGACCACAGTCTCCAGGACCAGAGTCGGGCTAAAGTGGCTGCGGCGGGACGGGGGGCAGTGAAGAGTGGGATGGTGGCGTTCATGGTGCTGGGGCTGGCTGTACTCACGCTGGCTCTGGCCGTCGGTGGCCGCAAAGCTATGGAGTCTTTTGACAGACGCCATTACACAAGACTGGAGCTCAATGACCTGCACTATGAAGTGTAAGGACATAATGCAATGCAACTAAACACTTCACAGGTCTTTGTTCATAATGGACAGACAAATTTTACATTCTTAAATCATCTGATAACTTATAAATCTCTAAACAGCACAGTCACACAGTAACTGAATATCTGTTTCACTTTGCTACGATGTATCACAACCACAGAGAGTTTGGATTTAGCCCAGAAGGTGTGCATTATTTTAAGATAACAATACCTGATCCATAGGCAGCAGTCCTATTCCTTCTAATGTAGGTAAAGTTTTAATAGCACTGAATGGTGTGAGACTAATACTTTTTTGATCCTGTTTGAATTATGCCATCAGTTAATATTATGGTTGTCAATTTAATAGATATTTTTACAAGCCAAAAAAGTTTTAGTAAAGATAGTAAGGTATTATCTACTTTTGAGTGAAACACCTTAGTATACTGCAGTAATCGTATATTGCATACTCTTATTACATCACCGACACTGAAAGGGCCGGTACCTTGACTCATCTCACCTCGTTGTTTGAGAACAAGTGAAAAAGTATTAAAAGACTGGAAAACCACTTCAAGTCTGGTCATGTTGAAGTTGCAGAGACATTTTCAGTTCCTCTCCGCAGCTTGTGAAGAGAAAAGCACTGACGTCATGAGTTTCAGGTGTGTAGTCTAATTACGTGTATGCGCAGTGTTGTGGTTTTCTTGGAAAATCAGTGATATTGTAATACAAACAGGATCAAAACACTATTTTGCTCTTGCCATAGACCACTGTGTTTATTTTTTGCCAAAGTAGAGTCCATGGGGACTGGAAGGACTTCACCTGTTTGTTCAACATATGTGTGAAAATGTGGCTTCCTCTTGTCACCAGTATTTTGAAGCAGTTTTCTAAGATTTGGCAAGGAGTAGATCTCATGTTCTTGCAGAACGCTTGATTTATGACATGCTGAGAGGTAATTATGCAATGATGACTGAAAACTATCAAACACTGCTTGGATTGCTTTGATGATCTATGTTTAAAGTCACAAATTAACTCACACTCACAAGTAAACAAGGCACACTTTATTTTTAAAAGCCTAAAAAGGTTGTGGTTAAAGTTAAACTGAAACTAATTTTAAAATTCCCCATCAAATGTTTATAATATGATAATAATTTAATAATGTAGTTTCCTTTCATTTCACCGTCAACTATATCAAACTTTTTTCCCATTTGAAATATCTTCTGTGTTATAATAATTAAATCCAAAGATAGCATTTTTTCTGAATTCCAGAAGACTGCCGTGACTTCTTTTTAAATAGTGAAGAGGTTGCCACGTTTTTGCATATGTCTTTATGAATATATCAGGTTTCCTTCACAGATCGGGTAGTGAGATAAACTGCTGAGATTTAATGTCCTCACTTTATTTTGTTTAAAGAAGAATGTCAGCACTCTGTAGGAAGGATAACTCAGACCTGTGTGGTTTTAAAAACAATGCACTGCATTGTGGGGAATTTGTGTTGGTGGGTTATGCACCTTGTCTTATGTCAATAAGAATGGGCAATAAGGATATGAATGTCAACTCTGCAAATCAAGAAATGTTATCATTTAAAAATCCCATATTGCCTACAATCATACACCCACAGCGTTCACATTCTGTGAAATGTAAAGGAACGTGGTTCCTTCTCAAGCTTGAAAGTATAACAATATATCATTTTTCATGCCCCCTTTTTTTACACGGAGATCATTATGTGTTCTCTGTACTGGACTCTGATCAGCTCTGCTTAACTGAAACAACTTACACTCTACAGATTTGATCCTCAGAAATCTTTGTTTTTCAACATCTTCTAGTTTTCTGGCTTTTATTTGTAATTGCAGAACCGTGGGCCATTGAATCCACAGATTTTGACTTTATAACCTGAGAATTAACCTTTTTTTCAGTGCTCTGATTGTATTTTTTATTGCGTTGAAGAAACAGGAATAGTATTTTCCAAATCCAGGCCTTTTTGTTCCTTAAATGCCATTTTTTTCTGTTGGTTTTTAGTTTTTTTCTGCATTGAAATGTATATTTTCATAAAGACTCATTTCAGCATTCTGAATTTGATCTAAGAATTTCATTTTTAATCTAAATTTTTTTTTGTTTTTAGAGTTTTGACTTTTACTCAGCATCGGCTGAAAGAAAAATGCAGTAACGTTTGTTTTTTTCATGTTATGACGTGAAACTTTACTTCTTATGTCAGTCTGACATCCCTTCTATTAATTCAGATTTATTTTAGACTTGTATTGGTGTGATACCTAAATGCTTTATCTTATTAAATCACAGAAATGTTCCCATAATTAAAAAAAAAAAAAAAGTCCTCTGTTTAGAATTATATGTTGATTTGGTCACAGTGGGACCAAAACTTTGGCTTTATCTGCAAAACATTTGTCATTGATCTGATATTGGTTTTTATTCATGCACTGCCTTTTTTTTTAGCTGAGTTCAGACCAGATAAAGTCCTGGTTTTAACATTTTAACCCCCTGCAGATGAGTTAGATGAGCTTGTTTTTGTGCTGTAAACCGTAGACAAACACTTCAGCTGGCAATGGAAAACAATGAAACAAAAAGCAATATTTTTATTCCCCGATACTCAGGAAGCCTCTGGAGTTGAATTCTGTAGAGAAACTATGAGCTGAGCGACACACTGTTGCCATGGGGTTAACCCTTTGTGTATAAGGTGTACACCTGCATGTCTTTTACTTCTACATGCTTCAGCCATATGAGCTTGTGATTAAATCACCAACTCAGTCTAGATGTCTGCCTCACTATCTCACTGTGTGGTTTTTGTATTCTGTCCACATATTCTGTTTCACATGTGGATCAAAATTGAAACTGGATGCAATTCTTTGAAAATCGATGCACTATTGTATCCTGTGTTTTTGATAAGTATGATCTGCTTCTTTTTAAATAGTAAAATGTTTTTTCATAGGTAAGAGTACACTGGCTGCGCACTATTTTCCTATACGTACGTTTGTATTGGATGTCAGCGTCAGGCAGCGTGTGGACTGGACTGAACCTGCTGGAGCATCAGTTCACCAGCAGGGGGCAGCAGCTGCCTGATGAATGTCACTGAACTGAAGCCGCCTGTCGCTGCACTGCACCTCAGTTATTATTACTATTATTATTAGGCTATTATCACTTGTACCGCTTTGATTTTTAATAATGTTCAATAACTTACATTGATGGTAATAGTTTGGTCTTGTTTTGTGAAGTGATGCTTTTGCATAAGTTTGGAATTTGATGTTTTGTTCTTGTAAGGATTAAAAAATGTGATTTTTGATGTGTTGTCTCTGTGATGTTCATTCAGTCAGCTTCTGAACAGCTTTATCCTCATTAGGGTCAAGGGTAGTGCTGGAGCCTATCCCAGCTACCTATGGGCGAAGGCTGTGGTGGGGAGTTTTGTCAAATTAATCCTGTGAGTTATGGGTGTTTTGTGATTTAACAAGATGTGTCATCAATTTGAGGTACAAAAAAAGGTAGCTTATAAACAACAACAAAAAGTTAGATCATTATTTCTGGCTCAGACATTTACATATTTTATCTTCTTTCAGTTTCTACTTTTAAAAGGTTATTTGGAAGGGACATTGCACACTAATGAACACTGAATACAACATCAATATGAATATACCATAGTTAACATAGCTGCTAAATTGCATCTATAGTCTCTTGGCATGCAACAAACAAAACACATCTCAAGAAAAGTGCAGCCCAGTCTCAATAAATATGGCATAAAAGTGCATGATCAAAAATCACGACTAAAAGTGATGTTACTGTTGTGTATTGTTTTGTTATGTATATTAATAATATAGAAAATGAGGTACAAAACACTAAAATGAACTTCCCATCCAATCACTCATTAAAACTTTGTGTCACTCTTTGCTCTTGTTTTACAAAGAAAACAGTATATAACCTCCAGTAGGGTCATGTGATCACCAGAGTGTCTGGTAAGTCAGTCTGTCACCCTAACATTTAATATGTCACCAAATAATTCCCCTTAATCTCAAGCGTCATGATGGGAATTTTTTAATTATTTGTTCAACACTTGTAACTTAATCACAAAAGGTTTTTGTCATTTATTAATCTGATTTGATCACTAAACTTTGTCAACATTGGGACTGTTTTCATCACTTTCTTATGATTGAATCTAATGCTTCTGATTGTTCTGTTGCAGAACTTTTAATGTTATCCTAAATAAGTTTGTCTTAATATTTCCTATTTCTTCTACAGTATTCAATTCAACAGTATCCTGTAGTCACTGTGTTAGAAGTAACTGATTGATTTGTTAATTTCAAGCTTGTGCACTCCATATATAATACTGCTTCAACTCACAATAACAGAAATAACAAAGCATCCACATACTATATACATGTCATTGTGTGTACAAATATACATAGGGAAATTTGCTGTAAACATTCACTAGTACACCAAGCTATCTTTAACACAAAACAAAAACACAAATGTACCAAATAAAGAGAAAATACCAATAAAATAAAACAGACTGTAGACACTAAGATGAAATAATATACATATTAATATGTGTACACAATATATGCAAACATATACAATAATTCACTAGTAATATACACCCTTACTAGCCTGAAAGGGAAAGAGAAGAAGTAAAACTTATTTACTTCCACTCCCAGTTTCACTACTTAACCCATAAGGACCCAGTGTGACATTTGTGGCACTTCCCAAATACTTTTTCTCTATATCTAACCATTCTTAAGTGGTTTATCCCCCTTTATTGTAATATTATCTTCTCTATAATGGGAGGGGGTTCTGAGTGAAAATCTGGTATTTCCCATCATTTAATTTACAAATCATGTAAATGTTCATAAAAGTTTTGAGTAAAATTGAAGATTATTACATCAAAAACAGAGACAACTGAAGGAAAAAGTGACTTTTTCAGTCCAATCTCTCCTTAGGTGAACATAAAAACAAGTGTCTCCATCTATTATCACTGATCCAGCTCTATGGGTTTTACGAGTGAATCAATGTTGTAGAAGATGACAGTGTTTCCACATTCACGACTGAGCCTCTGAACATTCAAATGGGTCATATCTGATGACCATGATAAGATGAATAACTGCATTTTACACCAATTATTAACATGTATTAGTGGATCAACAGGTATTAAACAGTTTATATCAGTGCATGATTTTGTTAGATGGTGGACGTTTGGGTCTTTATGGGTTAAAATAGGTTAAATATAGAGAAAGTGTCATTTAGGAACTGAAACAAAAACAGTGC
>JAPTGZ010000005.1:15591153-15605454 GCA_029814645.1 Fowleria isostigma | reverse complement strand
TAAAGTGCATTAAACATGAAATGCATCAAGTTTGTCACTTACACTACTGTGAATTAAACTAATGTTGCAAAGAAATTAATATTTTTGTTTTTCCAAAAAATTGATATTAAGGGTTGAAATCTTGATATCATATTGGAGGTCAAAGTATGGCAATATATTGCTGTATCGATATTTTTTCACATCTCTAATCGGCATATTGGGAAGGTTTTTTTTTTTCTGTTTAAAGTCACTGATGCTGTGTTTTCATTAATGTAATATTTAAAAAGGTTTTCTATGCAAGGTTCATATGCACATAATCTGTTGACATTAGCTGACTATCTCTTAAGTTTGCATTGTGTTTCAGTCTGGACTGACACAAACACACGCATGGTTGGGAACAATAGCTCCTTTTTACGCAGCACCTCTGTTCAAAGAATATTTTACCTTTATTCCAGCACGTCTGTATAAATGAAATGGTGGGGTCATTTGGTCTCATGTCTGTCACAGCATTGTAATGCCTCTGGAGGTAGTAACAGAGCCTTGATAAAGGTGGAATCATGATTCTGGAAAGCTATGTAAAAGGAACACCTTTCATTACGCAACCAAGGTGTGACGTTTTGATGACATTGCATATGCAATGTTGGGGGATTTAAAAATGAGCATGAACCATGTACAGTAAACAAACATCAACACGACCAGAAAGATGTCAAACTGCAGAGACCGAGATCCGCGAGCTGTTGTCACTTGAGGCAGAAGACTCTATCCATGCTAACATTTGTGGAATGATGAAAGACGGGCTGACTCTGGAGAGGTTAGCTGAGACTCGGGGTATATCCAACGGACAAGTTACACTATGTCACACTATGTGCTGTGTCACCGCCCCATTGATTCCAGAACCCAGGTCAGCTGTGTAAAAGTCCAGCCTGTCTCACCTCTGTTACTCCTTTGGCTTGGCTGTAGAAAAAAGGTGGGCTCACCATCTTGCCTTTTTTCTGGGATCTTTGTGTAAAAGTGGCGAAAGACATATGTATTTGATGTCTGACTGGGTCTCATCAGTCACTGTTTGTCATGATTTGTCTTGCCTTTGTCATGTGACCCTCTCTGGAAGAAGATGAGGCATTAGCTTTGACAAACATGACCAACCAAATCGCTGGTCATGCTTTTCACTATCATTGTTCTTCCTCCTCAGTTTTCTTAAATGAGCAACCATCCAATCTCATTTCTTGTTTATACTGGTTTATGCCTCTTTTTCACTGCACCTTTCCAGCATGGCTTGGCTCTACTCGACTCTACTTGCTTTATAGCACTTTTCCACTGGGGATTGTACCTGGGACAAGTACTTTTTTTCATCCCACCTCCAAAGTGGTTCTACCCAGGCTAAGTAGGTACTAAAATTTCAGTGTCTCCACTCATTGGTCAGTCGTCATAATGTCAACCTCATACACCAACAGGAGTGATATCAGAGTAGAGCTTCAGCCTCTGTCATTTTACTGAATTTTACTAGAAGCTCTGTCCACATAGACTGCACCATTCAGTGCCACATCTATTGTTTATAAGGCATTAGTTTACCATCAGACTCCATCTCTTGGCAGCCGTTGGTGTTGAGCTTCGTGCTTCAACATTGGCTTTCATAATTTTCCTTTGCTTTTTGTCCATGTTTCTCCGCTTGTATCTGCTTTTGGCTCTTTGGTTTCACCTTTTCTGTGACAAAAAGCCACAGACCATGCAACAAGTACAGCATCACCTCCATGTCATCCACTGTCGTTACTGTTTACATACCAAAACTTATTTTTTGAGTTCCAACCCCACTAACCACGTCCATCTCAGTCGCACCAAACTGATACGAACTGTGCAGTGGAAAACTGATGTCGTTGTCGCAAACTGTGTAGAGCCAAGTTCAGCTGAGCTGGTACAATGCAGTGGAAAAGGGGCAATACACATATCAGATTGCTAAAACGCTCATCTGGACCGACTGTTTCATTCTAAAATGCTGTTTTAAAATGTTTTGAAACACATTAGTGTGGTTGTAACCTGAGAGTTCACGTTTATGTTCCTCATATAAATAGATATGCAGGTGTACTAGGATTGTTTTCAGTTGTTACTGTTTATTTGAACTTGTTTTTTGTGTTTTTAGGTGTGCCACTGCTGCTGTATGCAAACAGACGGGACCTGCGGCTTGTGGATGCAGCACATGAGAAGGCCAACGCCACGGTGGTGGTGGGGGGGCTGGAGGACGCTGCCGCTGTGGACTATGTATACTCCCAGGGCCTCATCTATTGGAGCGATGTGAGTGAGGAGGCCATCAAACGCACTGTCTTTAATCAGTCAGGGGCCAGCGCGGTGCAGACAGTGGTACCGGGTCTAGCCTCCCCTGATGGACTCGCCTGTGATTGGATAGGGAGTAAACTTTACTGGACAGACTCAGAAACCAATCGGATTGAGGTGGCAGAGCTGGACGGATCTCTAAGGAAAGTTCTATTCTGGCAAGAGCTGGACCAGCCAAGGGCCATCGCTCTGGATCCAGGACGAGGGTAAGTCTGGATAATGAGGAGGGTTCAGAGTAGAGGTGTCACAGCTGTGTGAAAACCATGTCATCCAAGTGGTTTTAAGAAGGAGCATAGGGATTTGTCCAGATTCTGGTTCTGAATGAGTTGTATCCTGGAGCCTTTGCAGGTCTGAACTTTTCTCTGTGGCAGAAAATGTGGCTTTGTTGTCTGTTATGATTACAGTGATCTAAATGAAGTTGGAATTTACTCAACCTGAAAATAATGATACTCACTGAAGTACATATGAGATCATGTATGTTAGGAAAGCAATATGAGCAGTTTAGCAGAGGTCCTCTTAAACATACCATACATTTTTACAGATGTGCACAAAATGTATTTTATTTGTTGAATAGACATGAAAAAGATCCAGGAATATAAGTCACTACACTTACATGCACACTAATATTTCTCCATTTCACAAAATACAACACATGTCCAAATTTGATACAGGTCGTGTAAACAGAATATTCTCTTAGAATATTGCTAATTTTGCTTTTTTAGAATGTGCATTTGGAAATAGGCTATATCTGTTTGGGTTTTTACTGTAAATAGTAAATGGTCTATACTTATATAGTGCTTTTCTACACATTAATGGTACTCAAAGCACTTTACAGTACAAGCTTCACATTTACCCATTCACACACACATTCATACACCAGTGGGTGGCTGCCACTATGCCAGGCACTAACTGGGGCCTCACTGGGGGCAGTTAGGGTTCAGTATCTTGCCCAAGGACACTTCGACATGTGGACAGTTAGAAGCGGGATTCAAACCGCCAACCCTTTGGTCATTGGACAACCTGCTCTACCAACTGCACCACAGCCACCAAGTAGTTATGTTAACTTGTAGTTTATTTACGGTATGTATTCCCCCTGTTGTTTGGTAATTTTGAGTAATTCTAAATAAGATGGAGGGTTCCAGGCTGAGATACAAGTATATGACAGAATTAGAAATGTTGTGAAAAAAATTGCTACTTTACAGAAAATTATGAAAAATAAGACAAAACCAGATGTTCTATGTAATACCTTGGAAAATGAGAAATTTCCAAATGACACAGTTTATGAAGAAAATAATAAAGAGATCAGCAGATTGTGCAAATTGCACTGTGGATTAACTGCAGATATTTTCTGTCTTTCTTTTTTAATTGATCTAATAGACTAAATGAAGAATCAAGTTGCAAGCACATTGTATTTCCTTTCAATTCTAATTAAACAATGCATTGATAAGTGGTAAATTATTCAGTAAGGAATGTTAATTCATGGTTATTCCTCAGAGACTAAAGAAAAACATCAGTGTTTAGAGTTGACATCTAACATGAACTCTAGTTTTTACATTAAACAGTGATATTATCAGTAGAAACCAGCTCAGCGTCTATTTGTGGCAGAAACCTTTTGACTCTGCGAATCCAGCGGGACAGAGTGTCACTTTGTGTTGCTCCTGAATGCACCTTGAGGCTTTGAATCTGCGAACAGGAGGAGGGGGTATGTGTTGGTGACTGCTTTGTCTGCAGCTCTGTCCCGGATCAGATTGGGTTGCAGGGAGGCTGAGTTGCTCCTCCAGCCCCGCTGCCCGTCCACTGGATTCTTGTGGAATACTGAACAACAGTGTCAGTGTTGAGGGGTTTTTTTCTGTCCATTTGGAGGCGAAGCGCTCACGGTCGGCAGCTGAGGAATGTCTTGTATCAGTTCGAGATAGAGAGCATCTGCAGGAGGATAAACACGAACACCACCAGTACCAACACACCTGAGCCTTTAGTATAGATGGAAATGAATGATGTTCTCAGAAGCATAAAACATGTTACATAATCAAATCACACGAGTTTCATCTACGAATTAGTATGACTGGGTCCTGGGACTCGGCTCACCAAAAAAGACTGAGTCTTTTTTGTCGAGTCCCAATGCTACAGTATTGATTATAAAGAAAGAGATTGAGAATAAAAGTTTAATTTTAAAGAGTACATTGCTTGTTTAATCATCATTGTTTTTCATATCAAATAATTCACAATCTCACACATATACACCATTGTACACACATAAACAGAAAGTGAAACGTTATTATTATCCTGAACTGTTAAAAGAACAAATGTAATAAATATTCTGAAAGAATGATTTTAAAACATGTAAGGGTAATATGATCCAGACTGGTCAGTGGTGGCACTCCTGGTGAGTGATAGACAAATCACAACAGCGGCATATGGTCCAGTTACTCTGTAGGTCAGTCACTGGATTTCTGTTTAATTTCCTTCAGTTTATAAAGCCTCGTCTCCTTTTGAGTCAGTTGAAGCTCATTTGTTTGGGCCCCATTTTAACTCATATGAGTTTGTCCTGAGTATCTATATTGAATAGGGGTCACCTTATTTTGATTTCCAAAAAAAGAGAACACTCTGCCCTGTCTCGAGATACTTGATTACACGCTATGTAAATACTGTAGTACTCTGTGCAAGCACCCATAAACCTGGAGAAAATATTTCAGTGAAACATTTTGCTTGGAATTCTTTGATTATTCTAGCTGTAAAAGTGTCATAAACCTGCTGTTTATGTACTTGTGTCCTTTTTTCAGTTCATATTTGTTCAGGTTATTCACATTTTATTGTTAAAGGATAGTTTGTTAATGTAAGTATTTTCATAATTTAATGTTTTTTTTCCACATTCAACCAACATTTGCAGTCATTATTTATAGGTTATTATGGTACTATTTTACTTGAGATCACAATTGGTCCTTATGTGGAACATGAGCTAACACAAGTTTGACAACTTTGACTCTCAGTAATCTCAGTATAATTTTTACACTTTGTACGTTCATAGTCTGAACTCCAGCCCGTTTTGGCCCGTGGACCACATGTTTGCCACCCCTGCTTTAGTGCATCTATGGACAGGTCCATCCATCCCCATATCCACAGGCTGGTGTGGATTGGTGCCTTTTACTGCTGTAATGTCCCATATTGGAAAGACCAAAGTCTTCTCCTCCAGTTGCATCTGGAACTTTTCTGATTGCATGAACAGTGATAGAGTTACGGTCATCGATATATACGTATTTAAAGAGTTATTCCTGTGAAAAGCAATGACATCTTCAATAATCTATAAAAACTGACAGTTTCTCTGCCAGGTGAGGATCTCAGGGAGGGGTTATCACAAGCGCAAGGTCTGTGACCATCAAACGGAGCAGTTCACTGGCATTTGTACATCCTGAGTGGTCCGTTCATACCTCAGACTGCACCTCCGTTCTAAACTAAAACTATGGTTTGATAAGGATCATCCCGGCTGCGCATACTAAATGGCTGGCTCATACAAAAAATGCGGGCAGACATGCTTTTAGGAAAAAAATTGATTGTAAATTTTGTTTTTTCTTTGCGTCCCCTGTGACTCATTTCTTCATATTTTTTGTGTCTTTTTCTAATTTTATGGATACAGGACACGGGTAGATGATGCAAACAGTACATTCAGAAGTCTTAGGACCTCCATTTTTTTCCTGATGGAAAGACCTTCAGAGAAAGTGCCTTGTCAAGTTTTATTGTTTTTTTTCCCCCTCAACATTGTGGCGCAATATACTACAGTACATTCTGCAGTACAATAAGGGCCAAATAAAGCCTTAGAGGTTGTAGAAACAAACTGTCCCATGACTCAGGATTTGTAAGTAATCAGCAAAAGACAGGACATTTGGAGTTGTTTACATCAATATTCAAAGTGTAATTTCCTTCCATTGCAACAGAGTAACTACAAGCTGAGAAACTCCCATGTTCAAACTCTGAAACTCAAATTATTTTTTGTTTTTGGTAACCTGAACTTTTTTAACCTCTGGCAGTTTACCTTTGTTTGATTTCAGGTCACTCACAGGACTTGAACCGCTTCAATTACAATAAAACAGGAAAAATGGGTGCTCTACTTTTGACCTTTTTAGAGTTTACAATAAATTTAACTGCAGCTCAGTGCTGTCAAACTACATAAGACTCAATCTGTGTTTATCAG
The DNA here is from genome assembly GCA_029814645.1 of Fowleria isostigma. Lineage (NCBI taxonomy): Eukaryota > Metazoa > Chordata > Actinopteri > Kurtiformes > Apogonidae > Fowleria > Fowleria isostigma. Next base: position 15,598,964 of record JAPTGZ010000005.1, on the reverse strand, counting down.
TACTATCTGCACAAGAACATTTGTAAATGCCACAAATTACTAGTGTAAAATCTAGCACTAGGGCTGAGCAATATAGTGAACATTTCCTGGTCTGATATGATCAACGGGTGTTTTCACACTGGGTATATGGATCCGTGCTGAACCTGGCTACGCTTACATCTTTCCCGCAGATGTTGCATTCACAAGCATGTACAGCGGCCCATGCCTGAGTATGAGTGGTTGTTACAGGGCCGAAACAGTAGGTGGCGATGTGGAAGGAAGTCTGTCTCTATTCAACAAATGCGCAAGTGACAAATCCTTACGTCATCAACGACTGTTCTGTTGACAGGCCAAACTTTTCTATCTGTTAACCCATTTGAGGCAAAGAGAGGAAGAACGACCTTTGTTGTCTCTGTTATATCACCGAGCGGTTCAGTTCGTAAGGCGAGCGTGTGTTGCGTGGATCTGAGGCTTTTTCAGGAGACAACACGAGCACCGTCTGTGGTCTCGTGGTGATTATTTTATTTATTTATTTACCTTTATTTAACCAGGAAGTCCTATTGAGATCAGAAATCTCTTATGCAAGGGAGGCCAAGGTAGCAGCCACACAAAGTCCAAACAATACAAAACACATACATGATACACAATAAACAATAAAACACAATAATAACTTTTCAACCATGATGGAATTAAGAAAAACGGTGACTTCACTGCATTCTCCAAGATACTTTTAAAATCACTAACTGAAATGAATGTTTGTAGCTTAACCCTTTTTTGAAGATTATTCCACGACCATGATGCAAGATGGGAAAATGCTGTTTTCCAAATTCTGTCAGAACTCAGGGAACAGTCACTTCCGTTGTCGGAGTGGAGGTTAGATCACGTCCGGTCTCGGGTACAGATCGCTTTCACACTGCAACAGCCCGTCTGTAATCCACAGAGTTTATACCCAAGACTACCTTCTCAACTGGACTCAGGTGTAATACTTGTACATGGAAAGTTTGCATTCACATTGATAAAATAAAGTGGACTTTGTGGTTCAGCATACTTGGATACGGACTCAGATAGCCAGTGTGAAAACGCCCTTTAACTTTTTAATACAGTAAAGGCGTCAGTAGGGAATTTATTTTGTAATTTCAGTGACAAAATTACTTAAAATCATCACATTTGACTATTTTCCTCTTTTTGGCTGGATCTTCCATTGAAATAACTGGTGTTTAGCATTACCCCTTTCTGTTTCACTACAGGTTTTTTTTTAATTTTTCCTCCATACAATTTAATTTAAGAATGCATCAAAGATAAATGATCTGACCAGGGCAAATGAACTGGACAAGTTAAATTATCTCTTGAGCTTGGTGCTTCATGTCACAGTCATGGGTCATCTGAGTCTAATTCTGAAGAGTTGCTGGTTCAGTCTCCGGGGTTATAGACAGTTTCTCAGGTAATTTCTTGGTAATTTCTCAGTGATAATATTCACTTTTGTATCATCAGGATTACCGGTAACATAACATGTTAAAGAAAAAATCTAAATTAAATACCGTAATAAAAGTGCTGATCCACTTCCTGCTTAAAGAACAACTTCATTGTGACCTTAACTGGAAAACTAAAAAGCTAAAACACCAACTGAGAGAAGAATGACGATGGTGGTTAATAGTGCTGTCAACCACATCTGTTCAAAACCTTGTTGAACTGGTTTCATATCTGGTTACTGTGAAGGCCATTGCATGATTCACATAATTCTCATACTCGACAAACCATTCAGTGAGTCCTCTTACCCTATTGATGAGGGTATCTTCTAAGAGGCCACTCCCATCTAAGGCTGGTGTTCAGAAATGTTTCATAAGAGTTTTATTTTTCAGCTCATCATTTTTATTTACATAAATCTTTTAAAATTTTAAAAGTACAGACTGACTTATAACAATGTTGTTTAGCGTCATTTATGTCAGCTCTTTAGTTTCACATTTCAGTGCTCTGGCATTTTGACAATCGAAACTATTTGTGGCATAAAAAATAGAATTTTTCTTATTCTAATCTTCTTTTATGGTCATTAATTAAAAATATATATAAACAGTTGGGGCCAAAAAAGTATTGAAGTTTGATAACCCAGCCTTCTTCTCTTTGGGCTTACTTTTTACTTAAGCCCCTTTTTCATCAGAATCTCAGGAACTTAGAACTCAGAATCTACCAGAAACATATTAACCTGGGTAAAGGAATTCCTCGTAATCTTTGTGCTTTACATTTCCACCTCAAACTTCCTGAAAAATTATCCAAATAAGGCTTGGCTGTTTTCAGTCACCGACTCAAAGTCCTAGTACATTTTTTTTGTTTTACCTTTATTTAACCAGTTAAGTTAGTTAAGAACTGATTCTCATTTTTAATAACAACCTGGACGTATAGAGAAAAACAATCAATTAACCTATCAGTGCATGTCTTTTTTTTTTGGATGGTTGAAGGAAGCTGGAGTACGTGGAGAGATCCCAAGCAGACACAGGGAGAACATGTAAACTCCACACAGAAAGGTCCCACCCATCGAGCTTCTTGCTTGTGAGGTGACGGTGCTAACCACTGCACCACCTCTGAGATTATTCAACATATATGTTCAATAAGGTTCAGGCTTAAAATCCAGATGGAATCTGACAAGTCCCACTCTCTACCAGGAACTTTTTTAAGGGACGGTTTGAAATTGAGGAATTTTTAATTTTTTTTTTTTTTAACCCAGGTAATTTTGGTTGAAACGCACCAAGGATTATCAAAGTTCTTTGTAGAGTTCCTGCAGTTGAAAAGGGGCTTTTGTCACTTTTCTGTATTGAACAACTTTAGCTCAACATACCCCCTAGTCAACCTGTAAACAAACCCATGGCTGAGTTTATTTTTATTAGCAGTTAAAGTAACTGATGTTTATTTCACTCTGAATCACCTGCTGATCCTCGTCTAAAACTGACACACACACACACACACACACACACACACACACACACACACTCACACTCACACTCACACTCTCTCTCTTTCTCTCTCTCTCTCTCTCTCCCTCCACCATGTTTCCTTCTCTCCCTGTTTTTCCAGTGAGACTCCACAGAGGCATTGGGTAAGGATGTAAATCCATTAGGACTCAGATAAAAGAGGCTCTAATATATTCATTAGTTTTATTTAAATTGAGGCCTGTCGCTCTGCCTCTCTTTCTTTCCTGTCTCTCTTGGGTTTCTATTCACAGAAACTCTTCCCTCCTCAGTGTTTGATCCACTACAGTATCAGAGATAAAAGTCACACCGAGCGCTTCACTGACACACCAGGCCCTTATCAGATTTAAGACTGGAGTCTGATCAGTCTTATTTGGACTTATGTCGACTTTTATCATTTGCATTTATACATATCCAAAGAGAGACAGTGTAGCTGGGAGCTAAAGCAGTACTACTGTAGAACAGTTTTTGTTCTCTCAAGCTGCAGTGGAAGACATAGTATTTATTCATGTTAGTGATAGAAGTCATGGTATCATGATGAACCTCAGGAAAAATATTTTACAACTAAATCATACTTGGTAAAACATCATTTTTGGTCAAGGCTGATAATATGCATTTACAATAAAAATGTAAATGTTGATGTCAAATTTTACAGCAACCACACAAAATATTTTAATCATAATTAACAGTGTTTGTTAGTTTTGATATTAATATTGCTCAAGACTGTATTAATTGGCTGCATCAGAGCAAAAGCACTGTATTTGTATTTTTAATCAATATCCGATAAAATAACTTTAAAGACATGGAAGGTGATTATAGTTTTACAGCTGTTTTCAGAATGGATTAATCTTCACATTATTATCCACTTACCTGATCGTCTTATTCACAGAATGCTGCCAATTATTTAAGTGTGTCAGAATTATATAAAATAATGATATCAGTAAGCAGTTTATTCAAATGAGTGACACGAAGTAATTATAGGCTAATCTCAGGAATGAATGTTGCACAGTAAGGTCATGCTTTTCATTCTACAAATTTGGTAATGTTCTGTGTCCTAGTATTCAAAGTGAATTAGAGTCTAAAACCAAACAATCAAAGGTCCAAAACCCATTTACATCCAGTTTATTTTCTCACATTCTTATGACTAAGAGAAGCATCAAATCCTCACTGGTGACAGAAGAGCAGCTCCATCTTCAGTATTAGTTGTCGTAGTCTTTGTCTGCTGACAAGCTGTTAATCAGTTCATAATATTTTTAATGAAACAATTTTCTTCAGTATAAATATAACAATAACAAACACTAAATGTTGATATACTTTCAGTGCATAGATAGCCCCCAGATGTTTGGCAGGTGTTAGTCATGTTCTGACAGAAGAAGAGTTTAAAACAATATCAACCATCTGGTTTCTCAGGAACACAACTTGGTGTGCAGACTTTGGAGGAAATGCATGATTTTACATTTATTTTGAAAAAAAAATTATTAAAATGTGGGAACTTTTGTTTAAAAAGTGATTAAGACAGTGAATCAAATGCTGTGGTAGTGGCAGTGACAGTGTTCTGTTTAGCCTGTATCAGAAGTGATGCAGGGTGTAGTTAAAAAAAAAAGTAATTTTTGTGTTAATATTTAAATTTCTATCAAATTTGCTTAATTATATTTGTGTTTAATGTGGTTAATAATGGACTACCAAATCAGTCTGTAGTGATTGCAGCCTTACATGACTGTTTGACTATTGTCAGGATGAAGTGAGGTGTTGAACAAAGCTGTAATTACACTCTTGTACAAATAACTCCACCAGCTTCTGATTTAATCAGTCGGAGCCCCTGCTGAGAGCACTGCCTTCACTCATCCTACATCTCATTAGCATGGCTCGTACACAAATGCAGGCCCCTGTGCGGATGCATAAAATGGGTTGCATACGTTGGTGTTTTTTTGTTGTTTTGTGTGGTTGCGTGTGTTTCACAAAGGCCCATTGTTGCCGTGGCAGCTGTTTTGTTTTTTCCAGCAGTTTGTCTGCCAGAGGAAGGTGCTGCAGCAGGAACACATTCATATACACCATGTGGGAAGGAAGGGCGGTTTTCATTTATAAGTGTAGTGAAGAATGAATGCTCAGCATCTGTCTTTGGATATACAGTAAATGGCCAAAAGTCTATAGATGCTGCACGCGTGTAACACTGCTGTCACAGCCTCTACTCCACTGCTTTTGAGGTTTCCACCAGGTTTTGAATCTGGCAGCAGAGGTTGGGTACCACTCATCACATTGCTTCTGTTATTATCACTGAACATGCTAAACTTCCAAAAGGAGCTTAAAATAAGTGCATGTAAACCACATAACCAAGTTATGGTTTCGATATAAAAAAGCACAAGTTTAGTGTTTTAGTTCAACTGTTTAGAAGTTATTTTAATGAGACCAAAGTATTTCAATCTGGGAGAAACTGATATGCCCATCTCTGATGGTAATCAGGCTCAGTGTTTCAGTTCATCCTTAAGTGTTGGATTTGGCTTGGGGCTTTCTGAAATGAAAAAGATTATTTTATAATGCACTGTAAGAAATATGGCCTTTTCATGAGAAAATCAGTTAAACTTTATCTGAAGCTTCAACAGGCGTTCTAAAAGGATTAGCACAATAAAGGGGACACTAAAAAGTCTTAATGGGTATTTTGAAATGATCAATGCTGGCCAGTTACTTCACAGCAGCAGTTGGTGATTGCTTTGTGATGCCAATGTGGGTGGAAGAAAAAAGTTACACTGATTGAGTTCTTGCACTTTTTATTTTAAGTATAAAATGCATGCAGACTGAGGTCAGAGTATATTTTGTAAAATAGGTGCAGATATGATGGTTTAATAAATGTTTCATTAAATTCTGCATTTATATGTTCCATTTGTTACTATGAAGAGGTTCTATTTTAATCTGTTCCAAAAACTTCAACATAATATCAGCATTATATGTATTGGCTGTCCTTTGGAAGTAATCATACCTACCACCTAAGATTATGAATATGTATGGTCTTAAATATATATTATATAATTGCCGTAATATATAATATATATTTTTTAACCATTTTGGATGGCTAAAGCCATATAGTTTTATATAACCATTTTACATTTATTTCAACACTCTTTAACTATTCTTTTAACATGGACTTGAACATTTTAATGAATAGATTCAGAAAATATCAATCAATGCCTGCTTGTAAAGGTGATTTAGTTAAATAGATGTGACTGGAATCCAAATACATATCATATGAAAAAGAACAGCATCACTTCCTAACTTTTAAGTCTTAAAGATTAGTTGTGCGTTGAATGATTGAATATAGTCCTCAAAAGAACTTTAGCTCTATTTCAAATTTAACTGTTTCACATCTTTTAATTAAATAAACTATCAATTAATTGAGGAAATTGTCAAATTATTAGGCAGTTCAAATAGTTATTTTCAACTTTTCAAGTTTTTCGATGTTTACGTTGCAGTTTTAATGTTTATGGCTAGATTCCATGTTTGGGTCTGTTGCACGTTGTTTGGTCTCTGGTCGGGTTTAGTTTGTCATGCTGCAGCAGAGTCTTTAAGGAAAACTGGTTCTCCAAATCCACGGTGGAACGCAGAGCTGGACTCAGTTCAACTCGGATGATTAATGCATCAGGTACCAAATACAATGCTGCTCTTGTGGTGAGGGGATGTGTTGTGTGCACGGCATTTCTCTGCACTTTTTTTCCCCCTGGCCTGGGATTTATTGTTCAGGCTGGAAAAAACCCCACCTGAAATCAGGCCTATAGATGTGGGTCTTTAGATTTAAGCAGCAGTTTGAACTTGAAGTTGAATTTCTCTGGTCTGTTCGGATGTGCATATTAAAGCTTTCTCTCGTTATGTGCAAGTTAGTCACAGCCAGCAGCTCGTTCGGTAGTTGGGGGGTGTCTTTGTTTGAGTGAAACCCAACCAGCTGCTGTGTTTAAAGACTTTTTTTGCTCCTGGGCAAGCTATCAGTTAAGGCTTTTGTATTGAGTTGAATGGGATTACGTGGAGAGGCCCAGTAGCTCTGTTTGTGGGTCATTTTTTTCATTTGGAAACATGAAGTTGGAGGATGTGACGATGGCAGCACTTTGTACTTTCGCTTTTCTGTTTTTGGCACAGGTCACCTACATATTGACAGTTTGATTATGATACTCGTATACTGCAAACTGTCATTACTCATTAGCTTTTACATGTATTTTGTTCACCTGGTGTATTGTGACGTGGGAGGAGTTATTTGAGCCTCCAGTTCCTGCAGTAACAGTCCTGTTCATATTTCTCGTAGGCACCGATAGTGACTGACACTTATGATGGACGTGAAACTTCAAAAGACAAATGATAGAAAATGTCTCATTGTTGAACACATTATAGATTTCTGGCACCAGCAATTTACAGCAATGTCTGGGATTTTAACAAAACCTTATTTTTAGTTTTACAAATGAGGTAAAATAAACTGATAAGATTCCAGTTTTTGTCTTTTTTGGGTTTTTTTTACATTTCATATATTCTTGTAAGGAAACAACAGATAACAAAACTCAGTAACACAGAGTCCTTCTAAGAGGCAACATTGAACAAAGTTGAAGTTAAAAACCTAAACGATTTGATTTCTTCAAATCTTTGACAATTGCGGACCCAGACGCCAACCTTCATTGCTAAATAACTTATTTAACAAAATTAAAACTTGTTTTTTTAAAGTGTCTAACATGCAGTGCAGCATTTTGCTAAACACATTGTGTATTAAACCATCTATAATACATGATATAATACATTCTTTATTAAACAAGTTTTAATTTTACAGGGCTCCAGATTAACTTTTTGACCTAGGAGCACTGTGCTCCTAACCCTAAAAAGTTAGGAGCACAGGCTAAAATC
>JAPTGZ010000005.1:15578184-15589347 GCA_029814645.1 Fowleria isostigma | reverse complement strand
GTGTGTGTGTGTGTGTGTGTGTGTGTGTGTGTGTGTGTGTGTGTGTGTGTGTGTGTGTGTGTGTGTGTGTGTTGATGCATGTGTCAGGCTCTGTGGTTTTTAATGTGTGCTGTGGACATGACAAAGATGTCCTGTTACTGAGTGGACATGGTGCTGCAGGACGGAGAGGCCTTGTCATTACATCAGACAGATTTTAAAAGCCATGTAATGGGACTCATTAAACGACCCTTTTCAGGGACCCCCCTCCCCCCTCAGGCTTTTGTCCGGCTGTGTTCCCTCTTTGGTGCCTTGAACTTTCTCCTGACCTCAGCTCTTCCCCTCTGGTGTCAATGTGGCATTTCCCACAAACTATGAGTCACAGACAAGGACTGTCCAGGGATTCCAAAAACTGAAAACTGTTGATCAATTTGCAGCTTGTTCAACTTTATACAGTTATTGTTGCTCAGTGCTTCAAACACGTTTTGATCCACACAGAGTTTTTGTGCCCCTGTGGAGTGCTGATGTGTTGGTAGTGGTAGGGGGAGGGGGAGGGAAGAAGTAGAGATTAGTGTATGTGTGAATGGGGGAGGACAGAGGGGCAGTCCAGCTGTGATGGTAATTACAGCAAACAAAGGGAAGAATTAGCTGCACAGCAGTAACCCCCACCTCCCACAAACACCCCCTCTCCCACCCATGTCGGCTGTTCTGCTGATTTAACCTGGTGTCACACTTCGGCCATGTTTGCACTCGGTTTTATAATCTGTCTCAAGTGATCACATTTAATCAGATATTTCTTCCCTGTAGAGCCTTTCTAACTTTCCAACAGAGAGGACAGAAATTCAGTAGGAGACTACCAAAATTATAATACTTTTTCTGCATATAAATTTTAAGATTGTGTCCAGTCACAGTTTATTTCTTAGTCAGAATTCCATCAAGGAGCAAATGCTGACAGATATTAGATTGTGGCTGCAGAATATTCTGGCTCCAGTTGACTTCCATTCCAAAAATTCTAAAAGTTAGAAAAACAAAGTTGATTTTTTTCCCTCCAGCCCTCAATCTGGTCTTATTTTCTTTATCTATACCCACTAATAACTGTGCTGGTGGTCCTTTTGTATAATAATGCTCTGTTAATTAGATTTTAGGGCTAATAGAAAGCTTTGATGTCTACAGTGTGATGTTGATTGACAGATGTGATTGACATCTCCTTGTCTCTTGAGTCGGACTTTCTGCGCTTCTGTTTATTGAATAAAACATTTTTTTCCCTGACAGACAGCTCTACTGCATTAACAAGATTGTGAGAAATGATTTTGTTATGCAAATTTTTTTGTTCAGTTTACCATCATTTAATTACAACCTGCCCTATCATCTTAATTTATTCACATAAGTTAATGTTAGCCTTAATTCACCATTGTGTTGTATGTTCTTTCAGGCTGCATACTGATGTGCTTATAGATCAGAGTTTTAATGAATGCTGAAATGGACAAAAAGATTGGTGGTTAAATTTAACTGTCTTCACCTGGAATGAAATATCTTTGTCATTGTACTTGCATACAATGACTACATAGATGGGTTGTAACTATTGTAAACACATTGTTGCTAAAATGGCACATGTCAAGCAAGAAAAGAACCCACATCTGTAGACATTCTGTGCTACATTTCTTTTAAAATAAAATTACCATTGAACCATTACCATTTTGCTGAAGTCCAGACATTATTAGGATGGTGGTGTGAACACATGCAAGTGAAAGATGTTTGGGAATTGTCTTGCCCCTCTCCTGCTCTTTATTAAAATATGTAGTCAGTGCACAAATGAACCATACAGATGCACGTGTAACAGCAGCAGACTGACCTGTCATTCTTCCCTAGTATTGATTATATGTTACAGAACATGACTTTACACATCATGTTCTGTCCTTCCTCTCTCTCCACCCAGTGACATTATGAGTAGAACCAGGGAGCAGCAGAGGATGAGCAGCTCTAGTCCAGCCTGATGTATCTAAAGCAGACGGACAGAGTTGGGTCTCAAGTGGAGGATGTACATTTGCTGCTGCTGATGTTGTTGCTAGGCAACCAACAAGAGAGCAAATGCAGGCCAAGGCGCTCCTCTGTGTTTACTCCCTGAACATGTCAGAAACAGCATTCAGATCAGCCCGACATTTGTATGAGCATTAAAAAAGCAGTTAGGTGTTTTATATGCAGCTCAGAGACCAATTAAATGACCAACATGAATAACATGCATAATGATTGTCAATGCATATGGTTCAATTGGGGTCAGTTAATGGTTTGAGGATAAAAATAATGGTCATCATATTGCAGCCTCCACAGTCTGTTGGACAGTCTTGTGCTAAAACTTAAATCCTGTCAGTCCAGTTTTAAGACTTATGCTGGTTGCTTTGTTGAGTTCTCTATGTTCTCATTATTTGCCTTGACAGTGTCTCTCATACTAAAACTTTAAAAAAAAAAATTTTTTTTCTTTCCAGGTACATGTATTGGACAGACTGGGGTGAGATCCCAAAAATTGAGCGGGCGGGGATGGACGGGACCAATCGCTCCATGATCATTGATAAGGACATCTACTGGCCCAATGGGCTGACGCTAGACTATAGTCAGCAGAAACTGTACTGGGCCGACGCCAAACACAACTTCATCCATCGCTCCAACCTGGACGGCTCCTCCAGGTATGTAGCAGCTCCATCTGCCCCTCTTTGTATAATCTGTTCCTATTCTGCACAGGGCTGTTTATGAGTGAAGTTGAGGTATAAAAATAAAACCTAGAGCTTGAACTTTGTACAACGAAAATGTTTATGAAGATGCCTTAGTGTTATACGTTTCTCCAGTCTTGCTGTTTTGATTTTTTAAGGCCAACGTTAATCTTGGCTGATCATTTAAATATAGTAAATTTTACACTTTGAAGACTTCTGTTATTGAGGGTGTTTTCAGACTGGATATCCAGATCCGTGTTTATATAGGTACCATTTTCTAAAGTTGTTCACCTCCTCTACTTTTGGTGACAAAGGTAATATAACTTAGCTCAGAATAGCAATAACAATTACCAATTTGGGGGGATTTGCCATACCCTAATGGCTCTGTTGATTCATAAGCCACTTATGGGGAAAAAAAGGGGAGATGGTGATCCCACCTTTTTTACACCATTGACCGATTTCTACAGCCAAGCCAAAGGCGTTACAGAGGTGAGACGGGATGGACTTTTACACAAGGGACCTACATTCCAGAATCAAAGGGGTGGTGACACATTATTAAATCCCCTGACTGAGAGACAGTGGATGCACAGAATGGAGGCACTGGCATGGAGTGCTGCGGCCAGCTTTGTTCGTGCCTGCCACACGGGTGAAAATGGCACATAGCCTGGAATCATGCCAGTGTCTCCATATGTGTTAGCTGTCTCTCCCATGCCGAGGGTCGGCTGTCATCCAAATGTTACACCTTATTTGCAGACCGAGAGGTGTTCCTTTTACACAGTGTTCCACAATCATGATCCCACCTTTTTCATGGTTCTGTGACTACCTCCTGAAGCGTTACAAAGTTGCAATAAAGGTGGACCCAGATGATCCCACCATTGCGTTTACACAGATGTAGTTGCTGAAAAAAAGGCAAAATATTCCCATGATAGAAGTGCTGTGTAAAAAGGGCTATATTAATAGATTTGCTTGTAGAGTTGCCGTGGGAAACTGTTTCAAAGAATCCCATGATATTAAACTAGATTAACGTATTATATACATTTGCTTTTAAGGTATTGAAAAAAAATTAACTGGACTGGAAATCTTTTGTGTGTCCACATTTTTTCTGCTATTTGTTTTGTTCAAAAGGTAACTTAATTGTATTTATATCCAAAGGCAGATGACTTTTTGAAATCCTGCTTATTTATGTTTGATCACATGAATGTGTAGATATTTTCACTTATTTTATTATTTTTTTCAGACATGCTCTAGAATAGTTTTATTCTTTTTAGACACATTGTAACAGTTAATATTAATAATTGTACAATGCTGTGGTGCAGCAAAACTAGTATATTTTCTGAGATATTTACTAAACTGTGAAAATCTCGCACCCTTATTTTGTATACACGAAACAAATGATCAGTCTCGGTACCATACTTCCATTACTCCTCTGTTATGTTTTATCAAAGGCTTGACTATTAAAAGCTGACCTCTCTTTGTATTTCTCTGCTGTTGTAGGGAGGTGGTGGTTAAAGGAGAGCTGCCCCACCCCTTCGCCTTGACCCTGTATGAAGAAACACTGTTCTGGACAGACTGGAACACCCACTCCATCCACTCCTGTCGGAAACAGACTGGAGCTAACCAACGCATCGTCCACTCCAACATCTTTTCACCCATGGACATTCACGTCTTCAGCCCTAAGAGACAACCTCTCTGTGAGTGCACAGGCATTTCAGCTTTTTTCAGGACTCGCCTGAAAATTCATCTCATAATGATGAGTCTCCTCAACACACACCACATAAAACATCAAATACTATAAACCCTTGTTTACATACAGATTATGCACAAAACTTACATCACACATACAAATTGTATTCACACAAGTCATATCCATAAAAAGGGAAATTCAACAAAAAAAACCTGACAACAGAAGCACGAGTCAAATGTTAACAAATGAAGTCAGTCAGTTGTTAATGGTTTCACTAAAAGCACATTTTTATAGCGAACCACATAACAAGTAACTGCACCATGAATAATAAAAATGAAACCCCAAAAAAGTTGTGATCTTTATATCTTTATTCCCTTTTCTGCCATTTTATCCATTTTTATATGATTAACTTGTTCATCAGGAAAAGAATAGTTAATTTTCAAGCTGTTGCCTCTCACATAACATATTGTCCTGCCAGATTTAAAGCGATAACACCTGACAGCAGTTTCTGATGTTCAGTCAAAACCTGCCAACATGTGTGGCTCTGACGTTGAAGATTTTGGCTGATGTTTAAAAAAGCTGCAGCTGCTTTATGTTTTTAGACCAGAAAACATCAAAAGTTTGCAGTTTTATGCATAAATGGCTTGGCTTTGTGATAAAGAATCTGAGAGTCTCACAAGTCATCCAGGATAATAGTTAACCCTTTGTGTTCCCATGCATATGTGTTTTTAAAATTTGGAACCAATTTATCTTTTGTCTTTTCAGTCTTGACGAGTCAGTGCTCTGTGAAAAATGGAGGCTGTTCACACCTCTGTCTGCTGTCTCCGGTGAAGCCCTTCTATCAGTGTGCCTGTCCCACCGGAGTCCAGCTGCTGGAGGACGGAAAGACCTGCAGAGACGGTGAGAACACCATTAAGCTGACGATGTGGGACATTTTAAAAATATGTCACATATTCAGACCCTTAAAAAAGCCATCGATTCGCAGTTTAGAGCCTAATACTGAAACGTTATTAAAATGAAATATCCTCAACTTACCTGATGGTTTAACAGACCAGGTTGTTGTCAAAATATGGCAGAAGAAAATAGACAAATGGATCCAAACTGTGTAATTAAAGTGAAAACTGGTATGTAAAATACTAAATATTAATATGGAACACCTAAACGTATAAAGTATAGAATCAGAACACAGGCTCATACTTTGAAAAAATGAATGAAATATAACAGTAGCAGATCACAAAACATCTGTGCACCCTGGACCTGAGGAAAAATCCAGAGCATCATCTAAATGCTGAAAAATATTTCCCTTTAGTCTGTGACTACTAACACAAAAATGTTAATAAGCATAATATCAAATTATGTTTTTCTACTGTTGCAACATGTATATTGTTGTCCTGTTGAGACTTCACATTACCTCAAAACATGTGACTTAATAGATAATACACACCTTTTTTTTACATAAAAACTATGCAAAAGGATTAGCATGTTGACCCATGGGAAACCACGAGGACTAGATCCTCTGATACAGTTCATTCCTTTACTTTCTTGGTAAATTCCACTGGAATTTCAGTTGAATAACCTCTCAGCTGGCATGTCTGTTTCTGCAATGAAATTTGACACCATGATAACACGGCCCTATTATTTATTTAGGGGCTCATTTGTTTTGCCACTTCAATGATGATGCTATGATTCCGGGCATGGCAACATGATTGGCCATTAGGGGGCTATTGTATTCCAAGATTACCAATATCTCCCAAAATATTGGTCCTATCAACTTGCTGTTCTTACTAGTCTCTTCCTTGACCAAATATACAAAAGTATGCCAAACTAGAGCCTCCACTGATTCTAAAGTCACTTATCAGTCTCAAAGTCACATAAAGACAAACTGGAACAAAAAGTCATACAATTAATAAATTCATTCTTAACCTAAAACTTTAAAATTCAAAATCCTCCACAAGAAACTCTCTCATTGTTTGGCTTCAGAGACACTCAAGTGGAAAAGCATCCAAATATTTTCAGAACTGTGTCAAAGACGTAGAATAAGAAGACCATGTATTATTTTCTGAGGAAAGGAAGAATTTTTTTTTTTTTTTTTTTTTTTACAAAAACCTCTCATGTAACTGTTTACAAGAAATCTGCCCAAGCGCACATATTGAATTCATTAGTCGACAAGCTTTGTTTCTGCAGTTCATCTGAAAAACAAAACAAAAAACGGCAGATTCTCTCTCTGTACCAAACCTCAGTTACTTCTTTTCTAAATTAATAAGTCTTCCAAAGTTCCTCCTTCTCTTTCTGTCATTACCATCATCTCTGGTGGCCAGAGCAGTGCTGCGGTGGTGTGGGGCTGACTGGCTAGTTGCCATGGTAACCCCACTCCATCACTGGGCTGGCTGTCTGAATGGCAGCGCTGGACGTTCCTCCCCTCCCCTCTGTCTCTTCTATTTACATTTTTTTGGTTCAGTAACCCTCGCCTGTAGCAGCAGAGGCCGAGAGGCTTTTGTCAAACAGGAGATCACATGCTCCTCCTGCAGACAATGCCTCCTTTGCCGGGGGTTTAACTATTCCAGCAGATCTGAAACATGGCCACAATTTGACCTGCTGGATTGCAGCCACAGGTCCCCTTCTCTTAAAACTAAAACCCCCCCAGCAACTGAACTGTGATGGACAGGTCGGCAAAACCAAGTATTTATGTGTTGTAACAACTTTCAATGGCATATTAATCCATATTGTTGCTTTAGTGAGTCTAGAAAGAACAAATGCTTTTATGCAAGCACAGCCTTTTGACTAAATCTGGAATGATTTGTGAATTAAAAGCAGAATTTTTGCTAATTTGAATTTAAAAATAAGTGGTGATCTATCTTATTTTTTCAAACTTTAGATTGAATCTCCCATCAGCATTACATTGACTGGGATAGCAAATGAACAAGAGTAACCACACCTTTTTTTGAACTGCAGCCTCATACAAGCAGCTTTAGTACTGCTGGTATTAGCTCTACTAAGTGAGCACTGACCCCTAGTATGCTCACTCCCTGACTAATAAACAGCTTATCGCATCCCTTGATAATAAAACAAGTCAGAAGTGATACACAGATAGCCATTTAAGCTGTTATTTCAGTTATCTTATTTACGTATCACAAAAGCAGAACAGACACATAATGGATAATTCAATGTCTGGCAAAGGAATGACAATTTTGCCATTTGATACACTGTTGTGTTTACAGAAACATTGGATAATGTGCTTTGTCTTGGAAAAGTTAAACAAAATGAGAAAATTATTGCAGGCAGTGTGGAAATTGCAACTAAAAAAACAGTATGGTAGGTTTTTGTCTCACTGATATCAGAACACTGCATGTTGTCCTAACATTAGCATTATTACCCATGTGCTTTGATAAATAATCTGATTAAACTCAAACTAAAGTGATAACCCTAAGCCGTTATTATTCATCTGCATTGATGGTAGCCCAAATTTGGTACAAACTTTCACTTGCATTCAAGGATGAGCTAATTGGATCTTTTTTTTCTCTTTTTTTTTTTTTTGAAGGGGGGGGGGTCAAAAGTCAATAATACCTTGATATCACAAAACAAGTTTTTGTTTGTTTTTGTATTGTTTTGTTTTTCCAAAATTGAAATTTCTCCATGTTTGATTATAGTAAAGTTGTTCAACCATATGATATCTGTGATATATACACTATGTAACATCTGTTTAGGATTATTGGTTAAATACCAGCCAAGTGATATTCATCACCTTGAGTTAATATAAATGTTTACATCATTTCAATGAAGGAAAAAAAAGTTTATTGTAGTGTGTGTTAACATAAACAGATTGATTATAAGAAATTACTTCCAGCTTTATTTTGTTTTTTAGTTTTTTTAATTTTACAATTACATATACAGCAACACACAAATGAACTATTGTGTACCTAGACTTTTCCATTTGACTGAAAACCTCAGCACATGAATCTGATGTTTTGTGTTTGATTTATGCTGCAGTTGAGTGATGCTGATTCTTCCAACTTTCTCCAGGTGCCACCCAGATGCTGCTGTTGGCTCGGCGGACTGACCTGCGGCGCATCTCTCTGGACACACCAGACTTCACCGACATCATCCTGCAGGTGGATGACATTCGCCATGCCATCGCCATTGACTATGACCCAGTGGAAGGATACATCTACTGGACAGACGACGATGTGAAAGCCATCCGCCGCTCCCTACTGGACGGCAGCGATGCTCAGTTCGTGGTCACATCACAGGTGAATCACCCTGATGGCATCGCTGTCGACTGGATCGCTCGAAATCTGTACTGGACCGACACGGGAACAGACCGCATCGAGGTGACAAGGCTCAACGGAACTATGCGCAAAATCCTCATTTCTGAAGACCTGGATGAGCCCAGAGCAATCGTATTGGACCCAATGGCCGGGTAAGAGAAATCAGAACAGAGAATGACATTTTATTAATTAATGTTGTAAAAAAGTTGAAGGCTTGTTTTATTAATAAAAAGGATGACACGACAGGCATCTCTGTCCTCTTTATGCAATCTGATGTGTGATACAACAGTTCTCTTGTTGTAGTTTCCATAGCATGAGGCTTTCCAGGTCGCTAGCCTCACACCCAACCCTCGTCCTTTTTGATTCAGGCTTGTGACAGGCAAAGGCATAATTAATGACATGTAAATGTTATCACAAATAGGGATGTAATGAGATGAACATTTCATACCATTATTGTACGGTTGCATGATTAATTGATTTTAAATCGAAATCCAATATTTTTTAATCAGGAAGATTTTTAAACAGGGTAATTGTCAAATCAATTTTATCTCTCTTGTGTCTCCGAGCTGCGCGTCTCTGCGCATCCACCTCCACCGTCCGGGTTACCATCGACACTTCCTCCTGTCACAGCGGTCACAAAATTCCATGTAATGACCACAGACCTTAAATCTGTGATGGCATCACGAATACTACATAGTGAGACTGTGCGTCCAGCACACATCAGAGCTCTGGGTCATAACTGGGCGAGCCTCAGATGTTCCATGTCAGACGCGCCGCGTCCGTGTCTCGCAGCCGCCTCTCTCACTCATCTGGTCCATGCACACATGACTGATGCCTGTCACTGACTTACATTGGTAGAACTTCTGTGGCCCATCACAGAACGACACGTGACAAGTCTGTTTGTACAAGTCATAAGGTCTGGTAGCATGCACCCTCCCCTTCGCCCGGTCCACGGATCTGTGCGTACCTCTGATGAATTCTCTTTCTGTTTTGTAAACCCAAAAATTTAAATCAAAAATCAAGTTTTTAGAGGAAAAAAATCAGGATTTTATTTAAGGCCAAAATCGTGCAGCCCTACATTATTGTGACCAAAATTATTACGGTTGTCATTATAATCATGGTATTATTGAAATGTGCTCAAAATGTGCAAAAAGTACTTATACATTCACTGAGATAACCAAGTTTTATTTTGAAAAACATAAAATAACATGCACACTGTACTTTGTTGGCAGAAACATTGTTCCCCTCAGAAAATGTAAAAATATCAGCATATTTACTTTGGTACAACTCAAATGTGTATACATCAACATTAAACAAAGTAATGTGGATGTAAGAACAATACAACCACATGGAAACAAATCCATAGTACAAGTATTTAAGTATCACCGAGTTTTCAAAGTGTGGTAACTGGTCACAGTTTTTATGATAATTAGAATTGAAACATTAATACTAACCATCATAAATTTGAACACAGTTTATCGTTATACTGGTTATTGTTACATCCCTAATCACAAACTGACTGAGAATGTATAAAAGATTTTGTTATTTAGTGTTAATGTTCACACAAACAGAATGATATTCCTTCCTTTGTTTCCTCCTGTACTGACTGGTCTCCTTGGCTCCTGCTCAGGTATATGTACTGGACCGACTGGGGCGAGGTGCCAAAGATTGAGCGTGCCGATCTGGATGGGATGGAACGAGTGGTGATGGTCAACACGTCGTTGGGCTGGCCCAATGGCCTCGCACTTGACTATGATGAGCGCAAGATCTACTGGGGAGATGCCAAGACAGATAAGATTGAGGTTATTGTCACTATTGAGCAATCTTTAAATTTTTTTCTAGGGCTGAACCTGATTCAGAGTTTTGTTGATTATATATGGCTGTTGAGACCAAAGATTTAACAAATTTTTCTTATTTATTTATTTTTCATATTTATCAGAAAATGGACTTGTGTGAGTTTCATTAATGATATTAACAACATTAACTGCGTTCAAGTCATGGGATGTATTATGAGGTTTATGAACTTACAGGTTCAGAGTGCATATTATTGTTTCTCAACCACAGGGACAGAAACAGTACTGGTTTACTTAGGCACAGCCATCTGATACACTGTCCATCATACTGCGTTCAAGCGATCTTTTAAGCCTCTGCCCCTCACCAAGAATTAGGATCGTATGAATAAAGAAGAAAACCTATAGCTTCACACGGTATAATAGCTTTTTCCTCTCTAGAATTCAGCCTTTGATTGTTGTTTTTCTCCCTGTTGATCGTGTACTTTCAGTTTGTTTTTTCCTTTTACTCTGACAGATCTCTCCGAGTGCCTTTTTGATCCTTAATCATTTTTAGGGATTCATTGACAGATTTGTGATATTTAAAATAATTTGAACAAACATGATACTAGTGTTGTTTTCTGTTTATTTATTTTTCTTTTCACTCATGTAATTTTGTAAATTAACTTTTTTAGATAGATAGATAGATAGATAGATAGATAGATAGATAGATAGATAGATAGATAGATAGATAGATAGATAGA
>JAPTGZ010000005.1:15537715-15556022 GCA_029814645.1 Fowleria isostigma | reverse complement strand
AAACACTTTTCACTCTGAGATAAATTGATTCTTTCCCCCCATAAAGACATTAGATGACATATATACCCCCCCATCCTCAATGATGAGTTTTGACACCTCTTATATCACTGAAGATGTGATTTGACGACCATTAGAACAGGTTTCTTTTTTTAAATGTAACAGGCTGTGATAAGTGGAGGTGACCACAACCCATACTAGGCCAACCAATAGAATTAAATGATACATTTTCACCAGTTTTTCCCAAAGTTTGCGGATGTAGTGATGATTGTAGCCACTGGAAAGTAATATGTTCTATGGGAAGCCCTAGTAACATATATGTGGGTTCTTCCCAGGAGACGTCCAAAGGAGAAAGAGTTAATGTTGATTGAAGCCTACAATTATTGTTTCTGCTTCAGAATACAGTTGTCAGTGAATGAAGTGATGGCAAACTGGAACATTTGTGTTTCTTCACAAGAGATGCCCACACACTTGATTATTTTTAAACTATGTAAAAATGTTTTCTAACATGAATTACACATTCTAATCAAGGTATAAAATTTTAAAATCACATTGACGGCAAACTCCATATTTCATTTGTAAATGCCCAATTGTTGACTTTGTTCAACTGAATTCTTCAGTGTTTTGTACCTTCATATTGATATTACATGGTCGCAGATTGAGTTTTTTGTGCACATTTCAGACATACATTTATAGTAATTTTGACATGATGCCAAACTGCATAAAAAGATTAATATAGACATAAAACGTCAGTAATAAATAAAAATGAGATTAAAAAGCTCAAAACAAACAAAAAACCCCATAGAAGAATTAGAATTGCATTTATTTGTCATTGCACATATTTCAGAGCAACGAAATTCGTCTTGCCAGAATAATAGTAATTATAGTGTGTTGTTTGTTCCTCAGTGCATTGTCCTCCTGATCAGTTCAGCTGCTCTAATGGTCAGTGCATCGGCAAACACAAGAAGTGTGACCACAACATGGACTGTACCGACAACTCGGACGAGATTGGTTGCTGTGAGTTTGCATGCGTGAACCTGTTTCCTTCATTTATTTCTATTGTATTCTTTAATCTGAAAATACGCAGGAAATTTAAATTCACCAGCACCACTGAAACAATCAGTTATTAAATTGTATTCTTTATTATTTTAATTATGGTAATATTTTTTTTCATTTTCTGTATTTTCTTTGCATCTTGTTTTGATGTTTTTCACTATTAAAAGTGAACCTAACCATAATAATTCTTAGTTCAAAACTGACATTTTTGTGTCAAAATCTGTTTCACAATTTTAATTTGGTTTAATTTAATTGATAATTAATGTAGCACCAAATACAATCAAATTAGTGTTTAATAAGAGTAACTCTGTTTTAATGCCAGTCTTCTTTTATGGTTTCAGATCCGACAGAAGAGCCTCCACCTCCGTCAAACAACACCATCGTTTCCATCGTGTGTGTGGTCATGGCGTTGTTTGTCGTTGGTGCCATCTACTTTGTGTGTCAGCGCGTCCTCTGTCCACAGATGAAGGATGACGGCGAGACGGTCACAAATGACTTTGTGGTCCACGGCCCGTCATCGGTGCCTCTGGGATACGTACCACATCCCAGCTCCCTGTCCAGCTCACTACCAGGTGATGTAGCGCTTCTGCCCCCAATTATTAATGTAGATTTTGTCAATAAACATGATGCTAATGTTTTCTTCCTCTTGTCAACAGGTATGTCCAGGGGGAAGTCTATGATTGGCTCCCTGAGCATCATGGGTGGGAGCAGTGGCCCTCCGTATGATCGAGCACACGTCACCGGAGCCTCATCCAGCAGTTCATCCAGCACAAAGGGCACCTACTTCCCCCCGGTGAGACATGTAAACACAGAGGATGGACTAATAGTAGTAAATAATAGTACTGCCATAGTAGTATGTTTAGAGCTGTGTGGCAATGATTAATATCTCAGATCAATATCTTATCATTTCATACCTGCATAACAATGCACATTAGAGCTGCACGATATTGGCTAAAACTGACATTGCAATTTTTTTGTAACTCTGCGATATATATTGCAATATGAAAAAACACTCAGGAGGATATAACAGCTTGTGGTGCCGGCATAAATGGTCAGACATTAGTTGTGTTTCATCTGATAGGGTCCACAGGTGTAAGACACTGTCAACACACAACATGTGTTTCAGTTTTATCCGTTCTTTTATTCTATTCTTTTTGGCACCAAGTCTCTGTTTTTGGTGATTTTCTAGTTTGTTTTCGGTGATTTTTTTTTTTTGGTAATTTTCTTTTTTTTTGTGATTTTCATCTTCATTTTCGGTGATTTTCTTCGTTTTTGGTGATTTTCTTTTGTTCATTGCTCATTTTTCAGCGTTGTTACCAGTAACTCACTCAATGTGCAGAGGGCATGGTCTGAGCAAACTGATTAAGAACAATTGTTATTGGTGGATGGCTGTGCACAGTGTGTGTCAGGTACCCTTGAAATGAGATGAAAACACATTGAGTTCATTTACCTCCTACATTTCAGGACCTACTGTGTGACTATAGTGCACACTTACAATGCAAGGACAATGCTCAAATGATACGTTGTTGTGCTACATCCCTGTCTTAAATGTAATTGAACTGAGCATTGGTCCCTTTTTTTTCCATTCCAGATCCTGAATCCTCCACCGTCTCCTGCTACAGTGCGTTCTCAGTACACCATGGAGTTTGGTTATTCGTCCAACAGCCCTTCAACACATCGGTCCTACAGGTACTCAGATTACCTGCTCTCATTTCTGAGGTTTTTTGTTGTGTTTTGTTTAGTTTTTCCAAACTTTTCATCCCAAAAGTGTTTTATTTTCCATCTGCTATATATCAGTGGGTTCCAGAGTAATTGATTTGGTTTTGAAATATAATCACACAGCAGGATTACACTCGGCTGTGTTTGGATTTCTGCGGCATGTGAACATTTACAAAAAAACCTCACAGACATCCATCTCTTTCCTGGTTTTTGTATTTTCTTTGTACATTTTAATATCTTACTGTGGAGCTGCTTTTGTGTGTAGCCTCTTAAGACCATTTGCCCCCAGTACCTGAGGCAGCCCCATTTACGTCTGTGTTGCCATGGTTATGCTATGTAATCCCTGTAGCAATATACACATTCTATAAATCCACATGACTGGAAGAACATCAGCCTAAACTCAACAAAACCAATTGTCAGACAATGGAAAACAATCCAAACAAGCAGTTAAATGGGCAAATATCTATACAAGCTAACAGTCTGAGTGTATGTCATGAATAATTTTCTAATACACTAAGACAGACTTTGCAGCACTAAGCTAACACTAAATAGATCCAACAGTACAGTTCTCTAAAACTGAAACTCACTCAACGAATCAAAGAAGAGCAATAATGAAGGTCATATTATTCAGTGATGATCATTGATTTTGTCTTACCTTTGCTTTTTTCTGATCATAACTTGGTTTAATTGAATGACAACTTTGCTAATCCATTGTTTTGTATTGGATTGAAATGATTTCCAAGCAAATGGCTCAGGGTTTAACATGTTAATCTATTTTTTATTTTTGCGTTTCCCTCAGCTATCGGCCCTACACCTACCGACACTTTGCCCCACCCACCACCCCATGCAGCACCGATGTGTGCGACAGCGACTACACACCGGGACGCCGGGTACCGCTGAAATCCAGCGCCGCCGCCAAGGGCTACACCAGCGACCTCAACTACGACTCGGAGCCTTTCCCGCCACCGCCGACGCCCCGCAGCCAGTACCTGTCGGCGGAGGAGAACTGTGAGAGCTGCCCGCCGTCGCCTTACACCGAACGCAGCTACTCCCACCACCTCTACCCGCCACCGCCATCACCCTGCACGGACTCCTCGTGAGCCTTGAAACCCCCTCCATCCGCACAGCTCCGCCCCCTCAATGTAAATAGTAATTGTGCATATCTGAGGTTAAAAATGGGAAAGAGAGACTGATCCAGGAGGACGAAAAAAGGAAAACAAAAGAGATACGGGAGCTGCAGAACTTTGTACATTAAAAAAGAGAAAGCATATTTATATATTTTCTATACAGTGTTTACTGATAATGCCATAGAGGTTTGTATTAAGAAATTTGTACATTTTTTTAAGAAAAGGTTTTATTAAAATCATCACAAATATAAGTTGCCTTAAACTAGGAGAAAAGAGGCTGAAGGACAAAAAGCACACAGCAGGACGTTTAACTTATCTGATGCCAAATATGACAAACACAGCTACAGGTGGAGAAGAGAAGAGCTCCCCCTGGAGGCTCCTCCACTCAGCAGCCGTCTGTCTGTAGTTACCATGGAAACTGGAACAGGAGCAGCTGGAAACACAGAATGTGGTACTGAGTCTTTGATTTAGATTTACCTCCTCTTTCATTTACTAAACGGTTCGTAGGATCGTGTCTGCTGTGGATGTGAGTCGTGCAGAGCCACAAAATCCCGAAGTTGAAGCAAAAACACCAACCGGCACATATGAAAAAGACCGAGCCAATCAAATAGTGACGATGCTGCAGGCAAATCTGATAAAACACTAAAGAGCCTGTAAGATGACATGAGCAAAACTTTTTTTTACTGTATTTCTTGAGATGTACCAGGAACTAGACACTGGGCAGAAATTA
Organism: Fowleria isostigma; assembly: GCA_029814645.1. Lineage (NCBI taxonomy): Eukaryota > Metazoa > Chordata > Actinopteri > Kurtiformes > Apogonidae > Fowleria > Fowleria isostigma. Next base: position 15,551,393 of record JAPTGZ010000005.1, on the reverse strand, counting down.
CAAACATTTCCTGGAGTCCTTTAGGAAATATGTTTAGGGAATTAAAATGTATCTTATTGCAAAACAAAATATCCGCAGCTCATTAAAATAAAAATAAAAACTGCCTTGAGCATATCATGTATGTCATACACTATAAACAGTGCTGACACCAGAAACTATCCACAAGATAGGATCTGTTGCTCAGGTTTCGTAATTGCAAAATAACATCCACTAAAACTATCTAGACTCAAACTGTCTTACACTCAGCACAATGTTTCCTTCTATCCCAAAAATTTTGTTTGAGAAGTCATCTTGCATATATTGCAAACAATAAAAAGCTCAATGAAACCATGTCAAGAATATAAATGAGGCATCAAAAAAAAGTCAAAAAACTCCTTCACCAGAAATTGACTTTAGTGATTTTAAACATTCTTGTCAGCATTAGAGAATATCCATGTGAAACTCCCAAAACTAGATAATGTGGGACTGATTCACAGGGTTTCATTTATCCGGATCAATGAGCTCAGCAAAAACCATCATGTCCATACTTTACTCTAAACTATCTCAAGACTTCTTAAGCTGTCTGTACTTCAGATTCAAACTGTTTGCCTCTTGGGCATTTAATACTCTCTTAGTGTAATTGGAAATATGATTTTTTATGATTTTTAAACTATTTGGAAAGTACTGTGACATTCAGAAACTGTATCTGAAACTCTAGAAAGCATCTATTATGTTGACAATCTCAGGCCAATAGAGATTTCTTAAATATATGTAATTCACACAATTAAACATCAAAAACTATCCTGAATATTCAGTCAAAGTATTCTGAACAGGACTCATTTTTAAAGCTCTCGTCAACCCTCAAAAGCGTACACTAACCCATTTTAAGACCACAACCAAGTGTTTTTTATTCAACTATCCAAAATTCAATAGATACTATTATTTCCTGAATATATTACTATGTAAAGCACACTCAGACCATTTAAAACCTAAAAGAATCTCATGAGAAACCAACTAGAAAATGTTTTGCTTTGGTCGTGTTACAGCCTCTGTGTAAAAACGCTACACGTGCCACTATGTTAAAGATTCTGATGCCACATGACTCACCTCCACCAATCATCAGTGATGTTCAGACAGGGTATTAACCAAAATGTACACTTGTGTTCAACATTTTTAGTCCTCTTTTAAATCTTCAAACGCCTGACTGCAACCGTCTGTTTTGAGGTGAAACGACCCAAAGCTGCACAGTGACTTTATTGGATTCTCTTCTGGAGGAAACAGCATTTCTCATATACAACATGATCTTGTGCCTGACCAGTTACACATCTTCATTTGTTTTTTTTTTTTTTTTTTTTTTTAATGTTATGTTGAGGAAAAAAAAACACAAAGGAAACCAGTGCCCACTAAATGCTATATAGTATTTTTGTACCACATATTGTGTAGATAAATGTATTTATAAGCTATATAGAAAATCATTGTAAATCTATCCATTGAATTCTTGCAGTACTTTTCATTCCGTCTTTTTTTTATATTGCCTCATTATATTTTTCTACAGAATATCACTCCAAACGTACGGCGACAATCTCAGATAGGTCAAATCGAAGAACATATCCAGGTTTTTAGTCTGTTCATGTGAAGTCAGTCTGATGTTTGAAGGACTGATGTGCCAAAATAATATTTAACAGCATGGAGGCAGGTGAAAGTGTCGGGGACCAGAGGTGAACACGAGGCGGCATCGACTCTGTTGCCTTGACGATCATGTCATGTTTTTTTGTTTTGTTTTATTTTTGTAAATCTGTTCTTGTCTTTGTGCTTCTCGTGATGACCAGACAGAAATATATTTTTGAAAACTTGCTACATTGTCTATTCACCGGGGGAGCGTTTTCCCTCCTGTTCGACCTCTGAAGGTCACGTTGAGGAGAGAGGAAAAAAAATTAACACCAGCATGAAACTGACAATCTGATGTTTTTCATACCCATCATATTGTTTTATTTGTGTGCACATTAGTCTGTTGGCTTTCTCTGTTTGATGTCAGGAGCTTGAAAGCACAATGAGGCATTTTTAGTATACAGAGACAGTTTGTTTCCTTTTTTTTTTTTTTTTTTTTTAATTTTCTAAATAGGAAAAAAAATACCTAGACATTAATGAGGATGTTTGGGGCTCGGTTTTTGTCCAAATACGGTGCCTGATTTCTGATAGTTGAAGGTAGAACTGGGTGGTAAAGGCCAGAAAATATTGCCATTATTTAAAAAATGCTCCAGTTGATATCAATAATTATCACAGTAAATGTTGAAGTATTCTGTGTTTAAAGTTTAAAGGCTGATGTTTGCTCCTGAGTAAAAGTTCATTTTCCAAACGGCAAATAATTTCAGAAATTTACAGTTATAAAAAAACGAAATGTACATTGTACATTGAAATATGTGCGAGTTAAATTTGGTAAAACAACTAAACTTTGAATTATTATGTCATTGTTTAGTTATAAACAGAATAAACCCTAATACCCATAATATCACTTAATATGAAATACTTTTTCTTTAATTATTGTTTTCTAACAATGATTTCTTAAACTACTTTCACAAAAATGTAAATACCACCTAGCAGCTTTTCCTGGCTCAAATGAAATGCCAAGCCCTAAACATCCCATAAATAATCATTCATGTCCAAGAACAGAAATTTATGTCATCGAAATGTTTCCTTTACATCCTGAAAGATGACTAGTCTTGGTTTTATGTTGTGCATAATTCAGTGCATTTTTCTCATGAATGATTTTAAGAGTATGACCAGGCTCAGTGATGATGTTTTATTTTGTGGATAATCACTGTTGGACTGAAATTGTTATTAATTCACAAATTCATGACTTGTTTACCCTAATAACTTGTTCCCACAAGACATTGAGATCTCATGCACAAGGTAAAACTGATGCATCTTTCAGGACTTTGGTGTTAAGTAAATTAATCTCCACACTTTGGCCCTAGACAAGAAAAAAATTGTAACTTTTTTTTTTTTTTTTCAGTACATTTACAAGTAATAATATTACCTGAACATCAACCAAACCAACAAGAACCAGTGACGATGCCAAATGTCCAGTGTATCTTGCACCAGTAATGATGTATATTTTTGGCTCCATACAGCCTCCCTGGGTGAACATGTACGAGCTACCTGTGGTACAATCACTGACTGACACATGCAGGGGTGTTTCATGCCGACCGCACATACACGCAATGATTTTAAAAAGCATTTTTTTTGGGAGAGGTTCTCATTCTCTAACTGCACTTTACAGTACTTTTATTCTTTGAACTGATTTTCTGGTACAAAACTTGGTTGTCGTGCAGCTGGAGAAATGTTGTGTAAAGGCGGATGTTTGTTTTGAGTGTTGGCAAAAAAAAAAAAAGTCCAAAATTGACTTGGATGACTGACATGGTGAATTTTGGCTGTGAATTTCAGATTCTTTTTTTGTCTGGTTTGTGTCTGTGACAAATAAAACTGCATCCGAGTTAAAGAAAAACTTGCCTGAACTGACTGAAATGGCACAAGTTGCATAAGACATTTGTCAGACCTCGGAAAAGCAAAAGGTACTGATGACCAAGCTCAAGTGAAAATTCAAAAGGGAATTTTCTCCAGCTTGTTTTTGTTTTTTTTTTTTGTTTTTTTTCAGAAAATCAAAACCAGATAAATGAGCAATCTGAATGTTTGTAAAACATTGTCAGTCTTCGACTTGTTTTGGATGTTGAGGATTTTGTACAGAGAGGAAAGTGGCTGAAAAGGGTCAAAGAAAGTAGAACTGTAAAAGATGTTGAAACGCTGAGGTTCATTCATTTTTTTTAAAAAAGCACTTTCGTCTTCATGTTATCAGAGGTTCAACAGGAAAACAGAAGTTTGTGTCGTTTTTTTTAAATGTTACTCTTCATCTGTTCGGATCTCATGGTGCTTTGCGAGGATCTGGAGATGACCAACATTTGGTTCGTCTTGTTCATTTAATTTCCACTAACTCGATGTTTTTATATGATGACTGCTTTACCTGTAAAACAGATGGACCTGTACAGCCCATCCAGCTGCCACCATAAGCTGTTGTAACTCATGAAATGCTGATTTTTTTTTTCTTTTTGTTAAATATAAGTGAGTGAACTTTTACTGTTGCCTGTGTGATGATTTAACTTTTTGTCATTTTTTCAACAGTAGTGATAAAAAGTTTTTATACATGTTATAACAATATAAGAAACCTAGAATTCACACAAAATTATGCATGTCTAAAAACTCCAATTCTAAATTACTTACAAAAAAGATTTTTCACAACAACATCTTGTAGCTGTTTATTTGAAGGCCTTAACCCATAATATAAATCAGCTTCATTATAAAATTAGAAGATATTTGGTGACCTAGATTAGGAGATGAACATATGTTTCTGTGACCTTTCCTTCACTCCCACATGGAAAGATGAACTTCTTTCTTGTAATTTTTGTGGTCACTTTATACTTGTAGATTGAAAATCTTCAACTTAGTCACAACTAGGCCAGAAGCTTAATGTTAATATTTTAGCCATATATCTAAGCATGACCTCAGTATTTCTGCTTAAATTCTGCAAAAACTTTATTCATTCATAAATTGACTATTTTTTTTCCTTTAGTTCCACGTAGAAATAAAAAAAAAAATGCATTCAGTATATATTATGTAACATGAGTATCAGTTATGATTTCCAGTTCTTCCTACTCCCTACTGTAAATCACTCCGGTCAACCAATGTGCGCAATGAGTTTTTTTTTATCGCGATCCCTCCTCCCCATTAGTCCCTAGCGCTACAAAGATTGCTAATGTTTGTCAGCAAGTAAAAATAGAACATAACAAAGTTAACAGGGGCAAATAAACGCCATCAGATTTTAGGGCCTGTATCATTTGTTAACGTTACCGTAACTCTTAGGATATTTACGGTAATGAGAGATGTTGTTTTGACCACGCCCCTTTCTTCTTGTCCCCGACGTTCATTGAGCCATCCACGTCACGTGACCGGGGAACAGCGGAAGAACAAGACTCGGCCGCAGGAGGAAAAGGTGAGGAAATAAACAAAAAAATTACGAATCATTTTATACGACTCAAACTCTGGTCACTGTATTTTCACCAACACCGATATGAAATTCGACGTGTTAGCTGATGTATTCGAGAGCCTTCGACGGGTTAAACAGTCAGCTAGCTATCTATGTAGCTGTAATCTGAGTTCCTATTTCAACGTCGTTATCGAAAGTGAAATTATGCGGAAAAAAACACAACTGTAACACCGCTGTACAACATTAAACAATAAAATAATTAATCTCGTAATACCGTCACTAGAGAGCTAACGTTAGCTGGTTTTATCCAACATGTCTTATTAAATATGTGACGCGGAATTAATATTCGTGTTTCGATGATATGACAGTGGGCTGTTAAGCAGCAGGAGCCGATGAAGTTGCATTAAATTAATTTTATACATGTGTAAAGTGCTGTATCACGGTGAATTATCTCAGCAGGTTTTTGTTGTTTGAGGCCTGATGGGAATTTCCCACTGACGTCAGCACCAAATAGACACGGCTGTAATTTCTAGTTAATTTATCACATACATTTGTAATCGCATTCAGTGCATTTTTTTATTACAAAAAACAACATTGCTATTGTCACTGATTTGCATACAACGTAAAAATGAATCTTGCAATGGTTGCATTTAATCGCAGCAATGGATTTTGATAGTCTAATAATTATATTTCATTAATCGTTATAAATTATACTTAATTTAAAACCCTTGTGTTTTAAGCCAGTAAAGATAAACTAGTATTTTTTTTTGTTTTGTTTTTAAAGTCCAGTATTCACTAATAATCATTGAACAAGGAGACAGAAGATTGAAGAATCATCTTGTTACTGAAGGGTCGCCAGGTCAATTTAGATTAATTCTTTGCTGATGTTCCCTTGAGCACGGTATTTAAACCCCCCCCACCCAACTTTACTTCCCGTTGTTTGTCATGGTAGTCCACTGTTCCTAGTATGCAATTACGTGCGCTCCTGCATGTGCAGCTAGTAATAGGTTAAATGCATATAAAATACTGACAAATAAAGACCCTTTATTCTGATAAACTGTTGGTAGTTTACATCTATGGAGGGTCGTTGTCCGTTGTGTTGTGGACCGCTGAATTGTTTCTACAGTAGCTGCAAATTAATTTCCTCTTTTTTGCCTTTTATAGAAGTTGCCCTCCAGTGTTTACAATACAGTCCTTCTCTCTGTCACTATTACTATTCTCTCAATTAAAAAGCCCAGAAGGGGGAAAAAAACAAGCACATATTCTAATAATGAGGGATTTGTGGCCATCATAGGGATGGCTGAGGGGTATTTACTTGGTTGCCACCTACACCTTCACTGCCAGAAGTCCCTAAATATCATATGCTGAATCTTTAAATCCACAAAAATAATAATTTTATTATAAAAGAACAGCATTAATGGAACAGCATTCATGATTGTTTGTTTTTTTTTCTGTATAGAGCTTTTTAAGGTTACCAACTCTATCAAATCTTGTGTCAACTCCAGCTCTTGTCAAAATTCTGGTGTTTTCATGCAACGCAGCAATCTCCATCACCAGTTGAACTTAGTGGTTTTCTGTCATTGGTTACTGCCTTTGCAACAGAAGGCCTATATTGTGACTCTTTACTGTAATTAGTATGATGCACCTCTGATGGTGCTCTCAAACCACTAGGTTTGTTTTTCCAAATAGGAGCAATACTCTACATTAAGTATAGAAATCCTAACACATATTTCTTGTTGAAGGTGCAGTACATACTGTATGAGTAGGGCGGTACCAAGTTTTCCTCATTTTAATGTAGGAAAAACCCTTAGAATTACAATAGCTGGTCACTAATGTTGATGAATAGTTGCCACCAAAGATTGGGAGACTTATCAAATGCAGTCGTCAGCATTTTTCCAGTTACTGTTGTTCCAGTTATAACTGATAACTGATTACCGCTCCGTGTCAGTGTCCATGCCCTCCATTAGTCTTGTGCTACTGAATTGGAATTAAGACACATAGTTCAGAACAAATCAGAGTTGTACTACTTTTAGTAATTTATTCAATACAGCTTTGGAGACCTTTCTAAAAATGTATTTTTCCAACTTGTCAGTGAACCGATTATATTACAGCTTGAATTAAAACCTTGAACAATTGCCACCTTATCCCAACTTACAAATGTGTTTTCGTCTTTTTGTCCTTTTGTATAATTAAATGGTATTTATGAGTATTTTCATTTTTATTACAGATTAAGGCTAATTAAAAAAATTTTCTCAGTTTTATGGATGTATTATGCTGTTGTGCAAATGTATAGTGGTTTAGTTGAGCATTGACTATTGGCCTCCTTGACTAGTCAGTAAGTGATCAGAGAACTTTCTTACATTTGTTTTGCGACCTAATCATTAATTTGTTGACCACAATGTCAGATTCCACTCTTTCTTTCTCTACTTTTTTTCCCTTTTTGTTATTGTACCAGTGTATTGATCAATTCTTTTCCTGCAGCATCACCTTCAGCCGTCAGGATGCAGAGCACCACCAACTACCTGTGGTTGATCTCAGACCTGTTGGGTCAGGGGGCGACGGCCAATGTGTATCGTGGCAGACACAAAGTAAGATCTGACAACTACTCATCTGAACTGCTGTCGGAGGGGCCAGAGGTCACACAGACTTTGACTCAGCCTGACACAAACCTGCAGACACTCAATAATGAAATGTTTATTGAACAAATTCTTATTGTAAATGTAGAATATTTCAGCCCAATAACAGCCTCTTACATATAACTAAAAAAAATCCAAAAGATGCCCATTATCACGGTTTTTGGTAATGTGCATATTGGGGCAATCTGTGCCTTTATTCAATAGCAAACAGCAGGAATGAGACAGGAAACATGGACAGAGAGAGAGAGAGAGAGAAATGAAATACAATAGAGGTCAACCAGGCAGGAAGTTGAACCAGAAATGTTGTGACCCACTTTTTGTGCCATTAACCTTTCAGACTGACTCAGACCACAGGTTTTAAGCTCTATTCTGCCATCAGAGGTGATGAGTCACTGATATCAGTTAAATATCAATATGTTTTTAGACTTTCCTTAGTCACTCCCAGAATATTTGGATTTGCTGAAAGCTTGTCAACGTCAGGGCTATGTACAGATGTATACTGTAAATATATTTATGTACAGTTTATGGTCACAGTGCATGAATATGAAGTTAATCTACAGTCACAACCAAACAAATACAACATGTACACAACCTGAGTGATTCACTAACAAATACACAACTAAAAAAAATACATCATTTCTGATAAAACAGGGAAAACTTTTGGCACAATCTTTTCTACTCATTCCTGTTCATTAATTTAAAACCATTATTTATCAGTGTAAGTTAGTGTGTCCTCACAGGACTCAAAACTCAAACACCCTCAAATACAGTGTAGATAACATAATTTGACTTTTTTTAAGGTCAGAATAAACTTAAAACAAAATGCATTTTTTGACAAAGCTGATTTTGGTAATATTTATTCATTTTTGTCCTTTATGTACATTACTCATTGTAGTTTATTGGAAATTACTGTATCACAGGAAATGAAAATTTAATTGTAACTAATTCTTTACGACATTAAAATGTTCATGATTGTTTTAAAAATCCATGGATTCTTTAATGGCATTTGTATTAGTATGGTATGGTACTGGTATTTTAGGACTGGGAATATCTGTAGAATGAAAACTAGACTCATGTACAAAGGTTTCTGTTTGCACTGCATATATTTTTTATGATTAAGAATAGAGATGTAAGGATACACTCCCCCCATGATACGAGTCAAATCTCGATTTTGGGTCCACGATAGATTTGAACAGATTTTTTTTTTTTTCCTTCCAGACTGCTTGTTCCAACTAGTGGCTAATGATGATTAGCTTGTGCGATGGTAGCTCCAGTAACTTCTGTCACAGCAACGTCCCTGTTCTGTGTGTTATCTGTCACAACAGCTATCTCGTGATTAGTCTTTTCAAGCTCCCATTCTGCTTTAGCACACTTCAGAACCTCTGTGATATGTTCTCCAGTATGTGTTTCGAAGAGGACGAAAATTCGCCATGTGCAATGGACCCAGCGTACCTACAATGCTTTGCGGAAGCATCATCACGCTTCAGGACACATTCCATAGAAATGAATAGGGGTGGTGCAGAGTCCGTGACGCTTGCTGGCCGGTGATTTGGCCACGCCCCATAGAAATGGAATAGGTGAGGTGCGGAGTCCACAATGCTTGTAGACCATGGCGTCAAAACAAGCAGCAATAATAACAGACAGCACCTCCTATTGTTGAAGTAGCGCATCGATTCCCCTTCTTTGATGTATCAACTTTTAATCCCTCTTATTTGAATCAATTTTTAACCGATTAAGGATATATCCTTACATCTCTAGTTAAGAATCATTTTCTGTCATAGGAAGGATTACTTTCTCTCAAGACTTTGTGTGACTGTGTCAAGACTGGCTCTGATTGCTTGACGAATAACACATGGAACGGGTATTTCCTGTATGAGGATATTTATTAGCAGAAGAACTTTGTAGTATCACACGTAAATGAGCAACTGTAATCAGAAGGACGTAAGGCTAGGTCTGCGACGATCAACGAAGAGCGAGTGAAGATGAGAAGTCTGGACAGCAGCATGTATTCGTGGAGGTCTTGCTGTCCAGACTAGACTTCGTTGTCCTCAGAGTCTTCAGTCTCCATCTGTTCAGTTGATCTGCGAAGAAAGCATCCAGTCGCCAAAGAGCTGATTATTTATTGTCCAAGACCATGCTTTCTGGTCACCTAGAAGACACTTGACCAAATATCAGAGGAGATAGATAGAATGCTACGTGCCCTATGGCCAAACAGATAAAGAAAATGACTTACATGCTAAAAAGTTCAAAAAGGACGAGCCCCCAGTTGTCAAGACTGGCTCTGAGTGCTCGACGAATAACACGCACGGAATGGGTGTTTCCTGTATGAGGATATTTATTAGCAGAAGAACTTTGTAGTATCACTCGTAAATGAGCAACTGTAATCAGAAAGACGTCAAGCTAGGTGTGCGACGATCAACGAAGAGCGAGAGAAGGGGAGACGTCTGGACAGCAGTATGCCTTTGCGGAGGTCTCCATCTGTTCAGTTGATCTGCAAAGAGAGAGCATCCAGTCGCCAAGGAGCCGTATATTTATACTCTGAGGCCACACCCTCTGGTCACCGAGGAGACACTTGACCAAATGTCCGAGGAGAGAGATAAGAAATAGAAAGGGACGTGTCCTTTGGTCGTCACAGACTGTAATATGGGTTTTTGTGTCATTGCAGAAAACAGGAGACCTGTACGCTGTCAAAGTGTTCAACAATCTGAGCTTTTTGAGGCCGCTTGATGTCCAGATGAGAGAGTTTGAAGTTCTGAAGAAACTCAACCATAAAAACATTGTGAAACTGTTCGCTGTGGAGGAGGAGGTGAGTAACTTTACACAGTGCCAAGAAGTGTAGCGGTGTGGTTACAAAGAAGAAAAAAGGCAAAAAATAAGAAAAAAACAATGCCTCTAATACAAGACTTAGAAATGTTGGAATCCAGTCAAAAGCAGAACTTTTGCTTGTTTTACAAAAGATGACTTTATGTAACTCCCACACAACGTGTCTCATGTTTTTATGGAAGCCTAATGTTTTGTGTATAATTGCTCACAGGTTCCAGCTACAGGAAATTCGGATAACTTTTTATTGAAAATATAAGATGATATGAGAACATTTTCCCCATTGTTTGACTGAGAAGCCTTTCCTGTTACTCCTGTGTGATCATCATTTTATCCTCTGTCTCTCTTCTTGATGTCAGTGTATTTTCTTTGTTAGGTGGCTAAAGTGATTTTCCTTTTTTTTGACTTGTAATTAGATTTACATGTGTTTTTCAGTCAAACACTCGTCATAAGGTCCTGGTGATGGAGTATTGTCCTTGTGGCAGTCTCTACACGGTTTTAGAGGAGTCGTCCAATGCCTACGGCCTCCCTGAGGATGAGTTCCTCATCGTTCTGCATGATGTTGGTGAGTAATACTGGTTCTTGGTATCCTGGTAAATCTTGTCCTCATGTTCAGAACCACTTCTGCCCGCTTGTTCCAGTGTTAATTTCGTCACACAAGACAAGACAAAATATGTTTGTCAAGGACCCTTTTTCTCATGACGAAGACGATGACAAGACTACACTAATGTTCTAAAAACACTGTGTTAATGTGCTTTATCGCTGACAAATAAAAATGAGACTAAAATGTTTTGACTAAAACTAGACTAAAATACCTGGAGTTCTTGTTTGACTAAAACTACACTAAAATATTGAGACTTTAACTCGACTAAAATACGACTAACAAGAAAATTAGATGTGAATGACTAAATATGACTGAGACTAATAAGGAATTTTGACACAAGACAAAGACTAAGTTGAAAAATGGGCAACAAAATTAACATTGGCTTGTTCTGTTCATTTTGATCAAACTGAGAAAACATTTGGACACATTTGTTAACTTTCACTGCAGACATTTTGTTTGACATGTTGTTTGGGGGCAGCGTTATGTTCTGGGGTAGACTCAGTTGCTCAGGTCTAGGTTCAGCAACGTTTGATGTTCAAACAATGATGGAAAAAGATGTGCATTAGATCACTGAAATGATGCCATGGTAAACGCCTGCCATAATCAAAGCTAAAGATGGTCCAACAAAATATTACAGTAGGAGACCTTTTTTTTTTGTCAGGCTGTGTATTACTCACGAGTCCTTTCATTCTAGTTAAAGAGCTGTGTCTTTCATCTTAGTCAATGGGATATAACATAGGCAACCAAAAGAATCAGACTGTGAATAAATGACAGATTTCTCCCAATTTGGTCACTGTTGAAAACACTGGCTATATGTCTACAAAATGTAGAGCACATAGCATGTTTTTAGATATTGCAGAAATATTTGAAACTTATGTACAAATATGAGCAAATGCAAATAAAATTCAAAAACAGTGCAGTTACTTATTTTGCAGAATTTCTGATATACATAAAATCAGGAAATGAATAGTGTAATTTGAAAAAAATTATATGTAATATCTAGAAAGGATAAGGATCCACTGAAGTCAGTTTTAATATTCTACATTCTCTGCAGCCGTTTTATAGTTGTAGAACTTTTCTCGCTGACTGTTCTATGGTTGGTTTATGTGTCTGCAGTGGCAGGAATGAACCACCTCAGAGAGTACGGTATTGTTCACCGGGACATCAAACCTGGAAACATCATGAGGGTCATTGGAGAAGATGGACGCTCTGTTTACAAGCTGACGGACTTCGGAGCAGCCAGAGAGCTGGAGGATGATGAGCAGTTTGTGTCTCTGTATGGCACAGAGGAATACCTGGTTAGAAATACATGTTGTTTATTGCAACAAATAATGAAGTGTTAATTTTAATTCTAAGACCCTGAAAACATCTTAAATAAGAACAGCACATATATCGAATTCAGGGCTGCACAATACTGGAAAAAACTGACATTGCAGTTTGTTTTTTAACCCTGCGAGATATATATACATATATATGAGAGAGAGAGATACATATATGTGTGTGTGTGTATATATATGTATGTATGTATGTATATAGTTACCTCTCATAGCAACAATTACAAGGCATATAGACACAGAAGACGTGTTTCAGTATCATCCTTGTAGATCAAATAATTCCAAGATAATTAACGTTGCTTTTCTTTTTGGCACCAAGTCTTGTCATTTTCGGTCATTTTTTTCTTGTTCGTTGCTCATTTTTCAATGGTGTTACCAGCGATTCACTCCAAACTGATTAAGGGCTATTGTGATCGGTGGATGGCTGTGCACAGTGTGTGTCAGGTACCCTTGAAATTACATGAGAACACATTGAGTTTATTTACCTTCTACATTGCAGGATCTGTGATGTGACTGTTGTGCACATGTATATTGCGATGACAATGCTCAAACGATATATTATGGAGGTCTAATCGTATTGGACAAACCAGATCATAAACTATTTGTCAACATTTAAGGCTGTTTTTTTAGTTATCTTTACACATGATTTCTGAGTCATATCTGGACATTTATTCAGGATCAGATTGTGAATCTATTACCATGTGTATTTTAAACATCTATACTGAATTATGACCCATGTTCTTCATGTGTTTCCTGTGCAGCATCCTGACATGTATGAGCGTGCCGTTTTAAGGAAAGACCACCAGAAGAAATATGGCGCCACAGTCGACCTGTGGAGCATCGGGGTCACATTCTACCACGCAGCGACCGGCAGCCTCCCCTTCAGACCGTTTGAAGGGCCACGCAGGAACAAGGAAGTGATGTAAGATAAGAGTTGACTCGTGACTATAAAGAAAGATGGCAAGGATTAAACTGATGTGAAACTGATCATGTGTTTTCTTTTTCTCAGGTATAAAATCATAACAGAGAAGCCATCTGGGACGATTTCAGGCCATCAGAAATGTGAGAACGGGAAGATCGAGTGGAGCACAGAGATGCCAGTGTCTTGCAGTCTGTCCAAGTAAGGCTCAGTCTGACTTTTATCATTACTATATCCTTTATTTCACTCATTACAGTTGTAATTGAGACTCAAATCTCTTTTCTAAGAGTGACCTGGTCAAATCCGCAGCATAGAACATGTAATGACCCTAAACAGAGATGTAACAAA
>JAPTGZ010000005.1:15524360-15537161 GCA_029814645.1 Fowleria isostigma | reverse complement strand
ACATGTGTATATATATATATATACATGAACTAATGCAATTAATGATGGCATAATTTAATGATAGACACAAGAATAAAATATTATAGAGAAAAATAAAGTCAGTCCCTCTTTTTATTACAAAAAAGCCCGATTAATTTTATTTTCAGCTAATTTTATTTTTTAATTTCAAATTATTAGAATAAATTCATTAAAACTCCTCAGATTGTACCAGATACCCCAGTAATGCTATATGTACACTATATGACTGTTAGGTGAGTTATTTCTGTGAACACATTGTTATTTTCTTGTGTAGGGGCCTACAGAGCCTCCTCACTCCAGTGCTGGCTAACATCCTTGAGGCTGATCAGGAGAAGTGCTGGGGCTTTGACCAGTTTTTTGCCGAAACCAGTGATATCCTGCACCGCACCGTCGTCTATGTGTTCAGTCTGCAGCAGGCCACGCTGCACCACATCTACATCCACGAATATAACACGTAAGCAAGCAAACAGCTCGTCACAAAGTACTATCAGACTAGTGGTCTTAGGGTTAGAGGAGCAAGGAGGGGCAATACCATTTCAAGAGTGGACTCAGATGTACCAGCTGTTCAAAGGGGATCGAAGGGAAATGTCACCTATGGAGACAAACGTAAAAGTGAGTCAATCATGATGGTGGGAGTTGGGCTGTCACAATAATGGCATTTGAGTTGTCGTTTAACTAGTTGAATCATTCATAGGTAAGATCATTTTATTTTATGAACTAGTATAGTATAAGCCTAATAATAGATTATTTATTGTAAATTTAATGAGGAGGACAGAATTTAATGGCACTGAATACTGAGACAATTGTTAAAAAAAGATTTTCTGTGCTTTTTAGAATTTGTTAAAAATTATTCAGGCCATATGTGGCATAAATAACATAAATATAAAAAGCCTATTTCTGAAATTAGGCTGGTAGTGAAAATAATGTTGAAATCAAATCCACAATGACCAAGAATCTCAGAAAACAGGGTCTAAGAAAAAGACACACGGGAGGAGAATACAGAAAAGTACTCAAAATGTTTGTAAAACACAAAATTTAAACTGGCATTGAAAATAGACAGAAAAACCATACATGCAACTACTGGGAAGAACATCTATACAAAAACTGGGCCTTACTGTCAGTACTGTCAGACTTCTACCAGTGTCTAATGACACTGAGCTTGTAAATGCCTTCAGTCTGTAAAGCTGTTGTTCTTTACTTTCATGACCACAGGGCAGCGCTGTTCCAGGAGCTGCTGGTCCGCAGATCCAGCATCCTGCTCCACAACCAGGAGCTGCTGTATGAGGGCCGCCGCCTTGTCCTTGACCCCAACCGCCAGGCCAAGACCTTTCCCAAGACTTCCAGAGACAACCCCATCATGCTCGTCAGCCGAGAATCTGTAGCTACCGTGGGACTGATTTTTGAAGATCGTACGTAGAGTTGTTAAAAAAATGAAACCATACTAATACAAATTAGTTTCCTGAGTTTCATCAACTGCATTCACATTATGATAGAGTGGGACACTCTGGAATGCCAGTTCAAGATCAGATAGAGGTAGTTGGAGACCAAACCCCACTCAGAGAGTTGGTTATGGAGAAATTTATTCTGAAGGAGCGTTATCAAATATGATAAACTGTCAGGTACAGAGGTGAGGTACAAGAATGCAGCCATCTTAGATGGTGAATAGTAGAGAAGTGAGTGTTGGTTGTTTTGTTTTGTTTACACTGTTGCTGAGTTCCAACGTTCTAAGGGATAACCTGCGGCTCTCGTACTAGGTTACAGTCAACGCGTTCAACATGATCTCAGAGTGTACAGGTAAACTATAAGGGGAAAGCTTACAAACTCAGTTGAGATTAAGTTGAAGTGCTACAAAAAGACATGAAGCGACTTTAAGTCGTACGATCAATACATAAAAGTACCAAAGACAGTTACAGGTAATTAGGTAATGCAGATACTGATAGACTAAGACATGATTAGTCCTGCATATCAAATAGACTTTCTGACACACATGAATAGTTGGGGGGTGAGATGTCTCAGTGGTAGAGTTCTCACCTGCCACATGAGCGACCAGGGTTTGACTCCCAGCTGGTCCTAAGCCTGGTTATCAGGAAGGGCATCCTGATATTAAAACATAAGCCAAATCTTCATGTGAATGATTTGCTGTGACAGCCGAAACGGAAAATAACGCATATGTTCAGTTGTAGTACTAACATGGTGGGATATTTAGGTTTCTAAATAGGCTGCTCATCTTTTTTAGATTATTGAAAGTGGAGAAACATAAAATGTCTTAAATTATAAAGTAATATCCTGACAGTGTTCAGATAAACCATGTGATCATTTTGTCTTTACAGCCAGCCCTCCTAAAGTTCAGCCTCGCTATGATCTTGACTTGGATGCCAGTTATGCAAAGGTAATGACCATTAAACCTTTGACATCTTACAAATTCATGCCCCAGTCTGTCATATCACTAATACTTTGTTGGGGTTCAGACATTTGCAGGTGATGTGGGACATTTGTGGAAAACCTCAGAGTCACTGCTGGTTTATCAGGAGCTGGTACGAAAAGGAGTCCGGGGTTTAATGTAAGTAAAGGCAAAACTTGCAAAAATATTCTTCAAAATTTAGATGCAGATGTTGTATTTTGTTCATTGTCTGAGACCAGAAGCTCAGAACACAAATATGGAATAATGTAGAAGAGCTCACAAATGAACACCTTAAGTCTGCGCACAGCTGTTAGCAAACAAAAACACATAATAATGCAGAACTGAAACATAGCTTCTAGTGTTTACAACATTATCAGAGGTATTCCACAAGGACTTAACATCACATTAAAGTCCTTGTGGAATACCTCTGATAATGTTGTAAACACTAGAAGCTATGTTTCTATTAAAAGACAAGTGAATTTGAAGAAATAGTTGCAGAAAGAGAACAGAAATTGTAAATGTGAATTATGTGTTTACACAAATGGTTTTGGAGCCAAGAAACAAAGCTACATGGTGTCATCAGAAGGATGAGCTATTATGTTATGGCAATAAACCAAGGTAAAGAAGCAGAGTGTTGTTTCAGTTTTCTAGATAAAACAATGGTTCACTTGTTTCTGTCTTTGAACTACACAAACTAGACCTGATTCTACTATCAGATATGTTTTTATGTTTATGGGAATATCAGGAAAGACATTGGGCTCAGTCAACTGATCAGTCACAAGTTAAATGTTGCCTAAATCATAATATGTTCTCACAGTGTTTACAAATCTGACCGCCTCCATAAATGTTTCTAAAGTTAGCAACAGTTATTTTTATTCAACTAATGATTATAGCAGTTAAATTTTGTGAGCATTATAGCTTGTGCATTGAAAATAAAAACGTCATCATCTCATTCTAAATGTCTTTATTGTTTCAGTGAGCTGATGAAGGAGGATTACAGTGAAATTTTACACAAAAAGTCTGAAGTTTTCCATCTGTGTAGCTACTGTACACAGATACTGGAGAAGACTGAACAAATGTGAGTGACCATCTTTATTTGCAGTGAAATATTAGCCGTAGCATATGTATTATTCTTAGACGTATCTCGTGACTCCATGTTCTGTTGTATAGATTTGAGGTGTTGATGCAGGCCAACATGCTGTCGACAGAATACGATGAGATCTCAGACATGCACAAGAAAGTTCTCAGAGTGAGTAACTGGTTAGATTATCTCTTACATGATGTTTTGATGCTTTCATAATGCTTTGTAGGTGGTGGTTACAGGTTTCAGGTGTAGTAGTAAGGCTTAAGGCATGGGTCTCAAAATTATTTTAGTTCAGGGCCAAATTCAGACAAATTTGGTCTGAACTGGGCCGGACCAGTAAAATAATAACATAATTATATATAAATAATGTCAATTACAAACTTACCTTACATGATGAAAATGTTTACATTGACAAACCATCCTTTAAACAATGTGAATAACATGTAGAACCTAAAATTTGTTCAGAGGAAAAAAAGGGGCAATTTCAACAATATTCCGCCTCAGTTTTTTTATTTATACATGTACATTACAACTAACGGATCACAGTGGATCTATAAATACACAAAATATTTATTAACAGGCAGAATTTTGTTAAAATTACACATTTCTTAAGACATTTCAGGTTGTTCATATTTGTTCAGGATATTTACAATTTTTGTGAAATGATAGTCTTTTTTAGCGTTAATACAGGAAAATTAAATGAAAATATTTACATTTACA
The DNA here is from genome assembly GCA_029814645.1 of Fowleria isostigma. NCBI lineage: Eukaryota > Metazoa > Chordata > Actinopteri > Kurtiformes > Apogonidae > Fowleria > Fowleria isostigma. Next base: position 15,532,938 of record JAPTGZ010000005.1, on the reverse strand, counting down.
AAGAGAAAAAATTGGAGATTTGAGTATTTACAGGTTAGTGTGATAATATTTTTCCCAGTCAGTATGTGGAACCTGAACCAAAATTTTTTGTGAATGTCTTTATGTGATTTTTGCATTTCACAAATTCATCCCACGGGCCTGATTGGAAATTTTTACAGACCGCATGTTTGAGACCCCCTGGCTTAAGGGTTTATCTGGATTGGTGTGTTTTCAGATTTCCAGTTCTTTGGAGCCCATTGAGCGAACAACACAAGACATCAAGAGTAAATTCCTCCCAGGAGGCCTGCTGACTGACAGCTGGACACAACAAGTTGGGACACACCCCGAGGACAGGAAGTAAGATTCTACATATGTGTGTATTCACATATACTGAATAATTTAGTTCATTCTATCTGTAACACTCCGTTTCTCTGCAGCGTGGAGAAAATCAAAGTGCTTCTGGACGCCATTACAGCCATCTACCAACAGTTCAAGAAGGACAAAGCAGAGCGACGTGAGTACAAGACTGATACTGCTGAAGTTTTAATGGATTATTCTTTATGCAGTTGAATTACAAGTGTGTCTGCAGAATGCCAAGTGGTTTCCCTTATTTTGGATAAAATTTTGTGATTTCCTTTAATTCCTAAATGTTTTACTCTCATGAGACATAAATTTAGATCTTTATAGCATAATACAATGTACATCATTGTGGTAAAAAAAAAAAAAGCGACAAAAATAATTATGAGTAAATGTACTCCTGTAGATATGTATGATACCCCAGCAATAAGGTGCTGTTCTAGAAAATTTTGAAAGTAACCCTTAGAAGTCCTTGAATTGGACCCTGAAAATTGTGTAAAACACCACATGGCAGAATGACAGGGAAAAAGTTTCAATAAATGATAATATGAAGATTCTATCAGATGAAATGTGGAAAGCTGCTGGTGTAGGAAGGATTTGGCCTGATACTTTTTTTTTTTTGTGTTTAGGTTTGCCGTACAACGAGGAGCAGATCCATAAATTTGATAAGTAAGTACAGAAGTATCTGTGTGGACTTGGTCATGTGTGGTTTGTATTTTCAGTGCTCACTGTGTGTTTGTTTGACAGACAGAAGCTGGTCCTTCACGCCAGTAAAGCCAGATCTCTGTTCACTGAAGAGTGTGCCATGAAATACCGGCTGTTCATCTCCAAGAGTGAGGAGTGGATGAGGTAAACTGGCCACGTTCAGCTTCACCAACAGATCAGGAAGTGGGCCTGGCTCGCTCTCCAATCACCCCGGCAGTGTCTTATCAACAGCATGGTGAAGCTTCATCTCTGTGTTTGCAGGAAGGTGCATCATGTGAGGAAGCAGCTGCTCGGCCTGTCAGGTCAGCTGATCAGCATCGAGAAGGAGGTGACGATGCTAATGGAGAGGGCGATTAAGGTATAAAACAAAAACATTTATAACAACATCGCAGATATGGTCTTTATCGCTAAAGAAGTCAAGCTTAACCCATAAAGACCCAGCACTACTTTTGTGTCAGTTCCCAAATTAAATTTTGTCTATATTTAACCTCTTTTAACCCATAAAGACCCAAACATCCACCATCTACCAAAATCATCTACTGATATAAACTGTTTAATCCCTGTTGATTTACTAATACATGTAAATAATTGGTGTAAAGTACAGTTATTCATCTTTTCATGGTCATCAGACATGACCCATTTGGACATTCAGAGGCTCCGTAGTTACCATGGAAACACCGTCATCTTCTACAACATTGAAGCACCAGTAAAACCCACGGAGTTAAATCAATAATAGTCAATGGACACACTGGGTTTATGTTAAGTTAATTATAGATTTTGCTGAAAAAATCACTTTTTCTTCCGTTTTTCCTCTATTTTTGATAAAATAATCTTCAATTTTAATCTAAACTTTTATGAGCATCTGCATGATTAAATTAAATGTTGGAAAATACCTGATTTTCACTGGAAAAAACCCCCACAAAATAGATATTATTACAATAAATGGCGATTAAACCACTTAAGGATAGTTAAATATAAAGAAAAAGTATTATTTGGGAAGTGCCACAAATGTCACACTGGGTCCTTATGGGTTAAAATAGAATTCAGATTCATTAAAAAGTGTCATACATTACTGTTATCAATTAAATCATTAGTTATTCTGTATTAACTTCATGTGTCAGTAGGGCAGGTATTTTCTTCTTATTACATCTTGAATGAGTCTGCAAGTTACAGCCATGTAAGATATTAGAAGAACATGAAAAGGTGACTACTTCAGTCAAAACACCCAAATGTTCAGAGGACTTAGACTGACCTCCTAATGATTCACATTTTTATGAAAGAAAAAATATGTAAGGTATTGTGGCATTTAATCAGTCTATTGAACTTCTTAGTCTGTATTTTTTTGAATTATTGAAATAATTAGAGACCATGAGGATGTCAAATGATTGCCGCTTTATTTGATATGTCCTCATGGCCTCTAATCATTTCAGTAATGATTTTTTTTTTACACCCATGACGCTGATAGTCATCAGGTTGACCTGTAGGAGGAGCTACAGCATCTGACAGACACAGCTTCAGACTTGCATTAGTCTATCTTGCTGAATAATGCTTCTTCACTTAGGTTGAGTATTTTTATTGTGCAGCAGGACAGCCAATGTCCTTTGCCCTCTGTGTGTTATCACTTTGAATGTTCCCACACTACATGAAGAAAACCAACCTCAGCTGCAACTACACACTGAAAATGGCAACAAAGACATGTCATTTCCATTTGTAGGATTTAGATGTTTTATTGCATGAGAACCTTCCTCTTGTAATTATATTCCACTGAAAAAACTTAACTATTTGCATTAACTTGTAAAAACATCTAAGAACAAGTCCAACAACCTTTTTTTTTTTTTTTTTTTTTCCTTCTTTTTAAATAAGATATTTTTGGCTTTAGCAACAGTACAAAGTAGAAAGAGGGAATGACAGCAATGGAGCAAAAGACTTGGGCCATGAATCGAGCCCTGCTCACTGCTCCCATTCCAGAATGATTCCAGACCTACCTGTAGCAGGTCTGGCTGTCATGTTAAACTTCAGCTACGACTTGTGAACCAAATGAGTCCTATGTTTCTGCTGATGAACCCTGTGTGTGTTTGTGTGAAGCTGCAGGAGCTGCTGCCTCAGAAGGTTCTTCCTCTGGTGTCAAGTGGGATGAAGCCTCAGGCCTACCTGAGCCAGAACACACTGGTGGAGATGACACTCGGGTGAGTCTAAGATAAGATAAAATATTTCCTTATTAGTCCCACAAGGGGAAATTCCAGATTTACAGCAGCACTAGTAGAGCACAAACAAAGCACACAAGAGCAAAATCAAAAAAAGCTATAAATACTATTTACAGGTGTGCATGTGCTCTGCCTACTCTTCATCATCATCATCACAGTGAGGGTCTAAGGAACCTCTTAAAGCTCCTGTTTTAATTTGTTAAGAACTAGTGTTGATAGTAAATGACATCAAACTAGATGTCCAACATGTTGATAAGTGATTTCCTGCTGTTTGTTTAGGATGAAGAAGCTGAAGGAGGAGATGGAGGGAGTGGTCAAAGAGCTGGCAGAGAACAACCACTTCTTGGAACGGTGAGAGAAATCATGTTTTGTAAAAGCCTTTAGTTAATGTTTCAGGTTAAGTGACATGTTCATGATTTTTCAGAAGTGTCTTGGAACAGTGGTCATATAATAAATATTAATACGTACATACACAGTATGTGGCATTTTCACATTTTGTGAATAATCCATTGTAAAAATCCTTCATTCACTGTAATTCCTCTCAGCTGGGGTATGTGGGTCCTGTCTAATCCCTTCATTTGATACGTGTTACTTGATTTTATGCTTTTATCACAGATGAACTTCTATGGGTTCTTTTTACCTTGCCTGTTTCATCAACCTTTTTTTTTACATTCAAATCAGTTATAGATAAAGAGAATATTTTATTGTACTTAACGCTGTAAGTGTTAATGTTTGATACAACAAAAAAATACAGAAACATAAATGTTGCAACTGATCATTGACAGTAACAGGTTATAATAATTCAGCACAAAAAAATCTACTCTTCATATTTTTTGTTTTTCATCTAATAGCATGGTGGCATTATGACAAAAACCTGGCATGTAAATGGTTAAAAAAAAATGTATTAGTATTTCATATCAATTATGTCAACTGTAGCTGCAAAATTAGGTAAATTACATTAGAATAAAATATTAATGTATGCATTTTTTACAGCTGGCTCTTAAAAAGCACATATGCTGTGCTTAATAGGACTAGTGTGACTAATATTAAACTCAGCCCTAAGCTACCATACACTTACTAGCCTAACAAGGCTAAATACTACCCATGATGCAGCACTCCTATTTAATAAAATGACACTTTAATGGCTGTCATTCAGCTGAGATGATGACTGAAATTATTTTTTGACCATATCACTATTGTCTTTACTCTGTTTATAACACATGCGACTTCCTGTTTCCTTCAGATTCGGAACTTTGACTTTGGACGGAAGTCTGAGGGGGTGAAGCCTCTTCGCTGCTGTTTGTACATATTTATCCTGTAAATAATGTGGGACTGTGCGACTTTGTATGAACGAGTCTCTGCTGATTCTGTTCATGAAGAAACTCTGCTTAAAAAAGAAAAAGGAAAAACAAACACATGGCTTTGGTCGTGTCATTTGCCTGGATTGGACGCTGCAAATGTTTGGCCTTATTTTCACCTAAAAACAGAAGCGTGGAACTACCCTGTACATCCATACTGTACATAATTACACAAAGTCCTGAAGTCACATTTTAAGTACATTATAAGGGACCATGATTCCTCTTTAAATACAATATCTGACATCAATGATCAGTTAAACCAGTGGTTCCAACCATTTTTGGCTCGTCACTCCATTTTAACATCATAAATTTCTGGTGACCCTAGACATTCAAAACAGAGACATTTTTTGCTAAAATTCATTTGTTTTTGATCATGTAAGAGTTTGATATACTATGTTGCAAATAAACATTTATTTTAGATACATTTAGGCTATATAATGTATATTATTATGGACGGAGGCAGAAAAGCCAGGTTAAGATTACTGCTCAAAGAGAGAATTTTATTTTGCTTGGTCACAATAGTTACAGTCAGTTGAGCTGCAAATGAATACTGGACAAACAATAACTCAAACTATGAATTATGAAAGAGCGGCAGCATCTTAAACCGGCCACCATGAACATCTGAAAGATAATCAACATATGTCCTCTCAGATATTATATCCTGCATTTTATTTGAACTTGATTTTTATGAGAAAAGTGAGGGGCGTTTTAATTATAATGAAATATATATGAAAGCAATAAAAATTATTTTTTATGAGTAATTTTTTTGTTTTTTTTAATCAATTACTAGAAATTTCAGGCGACTATTTGAATTCCATGCGACTCTGCATAGGGTCATGACTTCATGATTGAAAAACACTGTTAAAGCTTTTGTTAAGTGATGGTTTACATGTGGTTAAAAGTGAACATTTCGAGGGAATTGTAGTTAGAAAGTCTGCAAACAAAAGTGAATGCCAGTTATTGACTGAAAACTGTGTTTTTATTCATTACATAAAACATAATTGTCTGCTATTCTGTAAGGGGACTTAGATTCTTAAACTCTTTCACATGCAAATAATATAATTCATTCATTTATCTATTAATTTTCATTAGTTTTAAATCGGTAAAATATTGAATAAGAATGTGAACCAGAATCATTTGACAATAATGCCTTAAACTGATCATTAATGTCAGTGTCACATATTGAAATGGTTTAATGTAAGTCACATTCATCAGCGTAAAATCTCCTTTGGTTCCATTTAAGTATGATAAACTCTGTCTGACTGGGAACATTTCAGATAAAAGAAACAAAATCAAGGTATATTTCAAAAATGATCTGAAAGATTGATTTTTATAGTGATAATATTGTAGCGGATAGTAAAAAATGATCATTGGAATTTGTAGGAGAAAATTTTGGACCTAATAAAAATATATATTACTCGTAATGGAAGGAAAATGGGGTTTTAGTTTTAAAAGCTTATTATTTAACGTTCACTTAGACTGATCAGTTATCATTATTACTGGACTTTGTTTTCTCTAATGTCTGGGCAGTAAGTCAGTGGTCAGTCTTACATAATCTGCAGTAAATACCTCTGTTCATTAAACATGGATGTCAGTTCATCACCACCTTTGACCCTGAAGTTTTTGTTTTGTTGTTAAAACTGTAAATAAATATCTTCTTAAGATGAAGCATCTGGAAGTGTTGTTTTGGGGGTTTTTTGGGGTTTTTTTTCTCCTAAAATCCTGTTAACTGACTAGAGATTCAAAGAGATTTTACATTTTAGCATCTTCATGTCTACCTGCAGATAAACTGACTCACTTTAAATGTTTTCACATCAAGAGAAGAAACAAACACACACACAAATCTGGTCTGATGCTTTTCCTGGTTAGAAAATGTTAACCTTCTCTTAACAGTAAAAATGTGTGAAAAAAGGTTTTAGTTTAGTCTATTAGTATATTTTGACTTATGCACTTTATGTACAATACTAATTACATCTGTACAATATTCAGTACTGTTCGTATACATCTCGTGTGCACAGATATACATGGAGTTTGCTATAAATGCCATATACATAGAGAAATTTAAATGAACAAGTATGCATAGAGAAATTTACATCAAGATATTGATTGTAAAACATTGTGTACACAAGTGCATAATACATAATTTTATACAGCAATTCACCACTATTATACAACCCTAGAATCCTGAAAAGGAGTGAGGAGAAGCATAGCTTATTTACTCCCACCCCCAGTTTCACCACTTAAACATGTATGGTTGAAAGTACGTCAAAGGAATTAACTGTGAACATGCATTAGTACACCAAAGTAACTGACACAATGTACAGGACATTAATGTACTCAATCAAGAGAAATTAATATTAATAAAACACAAGAGATTATAGGCACTAAAATTAATATATATAAATCTGTCTAATGAATAATGTAAATAAGGTAAAATATCTGCATCCTTGTAATTTCATATGTAGATAACCTATATTTCAGAAACAAAAAGTTCTGATTTAAATGTACTTTTTCTCAGTAACAACTATTTTTACATATTTTCTTAATAATTTATATCTTTCAGACAGAAATGATCTTCCATACAGTATGTCCTAGGGTTTTGTTATGTTTTGTGATGAGTCAAAATCACACTTGAAGATGTGTTTGAAATGTGGAAAATCTCGGCCCTGGTTAAAGCTGACTCACTCCTGTTCATCAAATCTGTCCGACTACCGAAACTCTGCTTCTCTGTATTTACATCAAATAAATCACCTTTTTTTTTTTTTTTTCCCTCGTTCATTCTCCTTCACTTCTTGCCTCAGCCACATTTTCCTCTCTCCTCCTCCTCCTCCTCCTCCCTATTGTTGGTTTCCCATAGTGACCGGCCTGTTGGAAAATCACTACCATCTCCTCAGCACGGTGGTTGCCATGGTAATATGCTGCGACAGCAACCCCGTCAGCATTAGACCAATAATTGTAGATAGGCAGTATGATTTCCTTTTATAGAGCAGACAGGAGAGCAGCCCCACACGGTGTGAAGGTCAGCAGGTAAGAGGGAGGCCCGTTAAAGATACTTAATGATTATTAATTAATCACATGATCTAATCAGCAAATAGAAACAGAAACCTACCTGTTTGTCAAAGAAAAACATCCAAGTGTGAAAACAAAGACTGTGGAGGCAATTTTTATTTTATTTTTTTAAAACATGACAAGTGGACACACACACACACACACACACATACAAATATATACACAAATGCATTTGTTTTGGAGGAGACATACCTGATTCACCAAATGAAGTTGAGAATTTATATCAAAAAGAGAAATTTAGGCAGGAAATAGAGAGAAGAGGGGAAAAAAAGAATGGTCAGTGTTCGAGATGGAAGAGAAAAGGAAAAAATAGGAAAAACAAAAATGCATTACTCTAATAATAGCAATATTAGTGATGAAATGAGTAAAGCCACATTTTCCATTACTGTTGGCATTCTTGCTTCTATATCTAGTCTTTGATCTCCATTGTTTTTATAACTCATTTCTTATTTTTTTAAGTTTCCCTCCTTTTATCTTATTTTGTCTATGCTTTTGCCAGCGATTGTGCTCTCCAGTTCATACAGAGGAAATTTATGAATAGATGGGTTCTTGTGAAGCTGTGATAAACTGACCTGAGAGTATGACGATGATAATGAGGAGGAGATGTGCAGTACGTCAGACCTCAGTGACCTGTTGAGGAGAATGGACTCTGATGAAAGGAGGAGGAAACTGGACGACCGAAGATGGCAGTCATTCGCTCCTTTAGATTTGATCCACCCCGCTCATACATACACAAACAGAAACACATACATTCAAATATGGCAGATTTAGAAAGAAATATGCTCTATCGTCTGAATCATCTTCCACACTAGAAGGATGTGAATCAAGTTATTAACCCATAAAGACCCAGCACTACTTTTGTGTCAGTTCCCAAATGAAATTTTCTCTATATTTAACCTATTTTAA
>JAPTGZ010000005.1:15512292-15522507 GCA_029814645.1 Fowleria isostigma | reverse complement strand
AGGCTGCACCTAGAAATTCTGTCCATAAAATTTATTATTTATACATAAAAAAATTTTACATTACCAAAAAAATAAGTATCTTTCATGATTATCTCAACTTAATAAAAAGAATGCAATCAAAATTTTTGAATAAGCCCATTTTATTATCATTTAGCTAAATAGACGGTGGTTGTTATTAAATTTGGATGGTTATTTAGTTGACATTTTAGCACATCTAGTCATTTATTCATTATTTATTAATCATTTATTAATAAGTAATTGTTTCCGTAATTAAATAATTATGGAATTTGTAAAGACATGATCACAATGAACATAAAAAAAAAAAAATCTTTTTTTTTTTTTTTTTACTTTTAATAAGATGTATGCAAGATATATCCCATGGACTTCAAAAGTCCCTTGATTATATATTGACCCAAATCTATAAAAGGCCTCCTGAGACCAAATAAACGTTACACAGTAAGTTTAGCCTTTTTTATTATTAAGTAATTGCCTTGATTGGTGATGATGTAGGTGGATGGAGATCCTTGTTAGTTGATGATCAGGAATGTTTTATTTGTTTTATTTTATTTTATCTATGTGTATGTGTGTGTGTGTGTGTGTGTGTGTGGGGGGGGGTTATATTAACCCACTTGTTGTTTAAGACCGCAGATGCGTTTTTTCCGGCCCTGTCACCTGAGAAGGAAAACCTGCTTCCTCCTCCTCCTCCTCTTCCTCCTCAGCTGCAGCTTCATCCTTCAATCAACAGCCTGTGAGAACCATAGACAGACAGACAGACATATAGATGAACAAACAGACAGACAGACGGACGGACAGATAGACCGACCAAACAGCTATGATGTCTGCTGCCTTCACGGACCGTCCGCTCCTCCTCCTCCTCCTCTTCCTCCTCCTCTTCTGGGCTCCTGCTCGCCTTTCTCTCCCGCAGTGAATCACGGATAAACACCAAAATGAGTGTATTCTCGCTGCTCTGCTGTGAACCGGTGAGTCTGCGTTAAAGCTCACGTTTAAGCCGATAACGCACATCGGTGATGCGGTGAATGTCACGGATGGAGACGGCGGTGCGTGGTGCGTCAGAGCGCGGAGCCGGAGCCGATCAGACGGGTTTAGACCATCACCTGTAGACCCATGAACACACGACATATTCCGCGTCTCTTCATGATGCCTCTGTGCGGACCGTGCTTGTGTTTTCCTCCGGTGTCCGTCGGTGAATAGGATGCGGGATGGGACCCGGACAGGCGCAGGTACAGGCCGGATGCGGGAGTGACACGGGTTGTTTATGTGTGTGTGTGCAATATGTAGATTTGATTCCTCATGGATGGATTTTGCATTTATTACACCGCTGAGATGGTCTAGTTATGTCATGTATAGTGTAGTGTTGACTGGTGTCTGTATTCCACACACACTAATGCTCCTCCTGTGGATCAGCTACAGGTTGATGTTTATGTTGAACACGACGACGCTAAAAGCAGGCCCACAGTCACCCCTGGAATGTGTCGTCCATAGAAAACACCATTTGTACAGTTTATATCATCAATTATTTTGCTTTTGGGGTTTATTGAGGCAAACCAGTTGGATTTGAGCGTCAGTATTTTTCCATCAGAAGATTTAACTGTTTACTGAATTCAGGTTGTGTTTTAAGGATCCTCAGTAGAGGTGTTTACCCATTTTTATAAACAGTAGTAGTCTTCTAGAATGTGTAGAATTAGACAATAAAAGAATGAAATTATTGAAAATAAATTATGCTGATTCCAAATGGGAAATCTGACCTTCGCCTGAATTTTTGAGTTAGATGAAATTAATGAATAATAATAGAAATAATACAATAAAATAATAATAATAATAATAATAATAAAACTAGTGCTATCAAACGACGAAACATTTTAATCAGATTACTCACTGGGTTCAGTATAATTCTAAGTATAATTCATTATTAATCTATATTAATCACGTCTCATTTTGCATGAGCACACAGACTCAAGACAGAAAGGAATATGTATATATATATATATATATGTACACATATATATGCACTTAACGTGTTTATTGAACACCTTCAACGGTTTCAACAAAATTACTTGAAACAACGATTTTCAAAACAACTTGAACCAACCGTCTTGTTTTGGGGGGTTTTCACTCAAATTTTCCATCCAGAGGTCTAACGTGTTGTTCGTCTCCCATCCTTATGGTTGGTTCTGCCATATGGCTGCTGCTGCTGTCACTACCATATACATGTCCATACCACCGGATCAACTGTCCATGTGTGCATGCGTATCTTTGTGGACTCATAAGATGAGTATAATATATGGATGTTTTGTTATGTCTGTTTTTGTGAATTGAAACAACACCATACATAGAGTGCACAGGCTCAAAATATACCAATCAATCTGAGAAAATATGTACTAAATTGGTCAAATCCAATCACTGATTTGAATAGGAAACTTAATGAAGAATACAAGTAAGTCCATCAACTTTTATTGTAATTTATATTTTAGAAATTTCTTGATGAAATCCTTCACCATCCTAATCACTTACATCACCCAAACAGGGTGGGGAAAAATCAAGAAACAAGTGGAAAAAATTCATTTTGGGTAAAATTCTGCAGCCCATCTGTATAATTTTAGCATCTTTTCAAGTAGTTGAGTATAATTTGGAGCTCTGTGGTTGTCCAGAATATTCTGCACCACTATGAATAGCAGATGTCATATCAAATGGCATTTTTATTGAATATAGAGAAACAAAGTCCTCCTGCCTTTTTGTTGTCCCATGGGACCTTATTTGAACAAAATATGCCATTATTTACACATATGATGTTTGTGATCTTAAAACATAGTTTTATGCCCAGAAAGTCACAGTGTTAAAACTGCTGAAGCATCTAGCTGTGAAAATATGTAAATATGAAGAATACACACTCAAAAGTCTTGGAGGCAACATTATCACATGAAGCTGTGGGATCTGTTCAGTCTGAAGATGTCTGTACTTTCACCATAAATGGACCTGTTGTGATTTTTACCTCTTCTATGGCGTTTTCACCTCGCTCTCAAAGCTTGAGGTCAAATGAGTCAAGGCAGCGACTGTTTTGGTGTTGGTGAAGTGTGTGATGAGAGATGCAGTCCATTGAGCTGTTTAACATGAAACTAACATGTGAAACATCATAAAACATCATATTTGTAAATGGATTAATAAATAATTATTTTACCACCTATAGCAGCAGTACGTGTAATAATGGCCAATAACATAATTTTGGCCTTTTTAAGTGTAATAAAGCCAACATAATAACTTACCAATATTTTAGACATAATTACGGAGAAAATGTATACTTGATAAATGAATACGACAGCTATGACAACCACTATACCTATTTTTGATTACCTATCTAAAAAACTGCAAAAAAATATTTTATATCCAAGAAATGTTGCTTGCTTATTATTACATTCTCAGCTACAGTTATTACATTTTCAAAAGAATTTTTTTTAACATTAAGCCAATATTGTAATAACCAGCCAGGAAAATAAAAATGTATTACATTATTAGTAAAATGTCATTATGTCATTGGCTCAAAACTTTAATTGCATTATTGTCAAGTTATTAGGTTATTAGCTTTGTAACATTAAGAACTGTCAAAATTATTATGGCTGTTATTGCATTATTAGTTGCTACACCACCATTCATATAGGGGTTTTTGTTTTTGTTTTATCCCATGAGGCGTAGTGGAAGAGATGGGACTTTTGTTCTCTATTGTAAGAATCAGCAGCTGTGACAATATGTATATTATATGTATGACAATATGTATATATGTAATATATGACAATATACTGGTATGCTACAATTATAAAATTGCATGTTTTGGCATTGAACAAACATTTTATATTTCAGTTGTACTGACTGTTTTTTCTTTGGATTTATGAAATGTTTAAAACCACAAATCACCGTCTGGTTTCCTCAATTTTCACTCAGGACCAAAACTCAGTCTTAACCACCAATACAAACTGATCTTTTTAAAATTATGATGGCATTTATGATCATAACACTCAGCTCTAGTCATGTGCCTATATTTAATTTGGCATCAGTGTTTTAAACAGTAAACAACAGACTTACAGTGGGTTTTGATAATTTGGCACATTGCCACAAATAGTTGGTTGGTACTCGCAGCATATCCCAATATCAATAAGGACCTGAATTATACTTCTGATGTACTTGGGGTCTCAAGTATATGCTATATGAACATGCAAGATAATGCAACTGAATGATAAGGAAAAAAAGCACTTTAATCATACAAGTTAAGGATATGGTAAATGGTCTGTACTTCTATAATGCTTTTCTACACATTAATGATACTCAAAGCGCTTTACAAAACTAGCTTCACAGTGGGCTGCCACTATGCCACGCACTATCAGACCTCACTGGGGGCAATTTAGGGTTCAGTGTCTTGCCCAAGGACAGTTTGAGGTGGGATTTGAACCGCCAACCCTTCGATCATTGGATGACCTGCTCTACCACCTGCACCACAACCGCCCCAGGAAATTGATCTTGTTACATAAAATACACTATGACAAATTATTTTAGAATAATAATTGCACTAATTTCTCAAGAAATACAGACATTACGGGTAGTATGTTCTCAACTGCCCTTCACCTTTGTTTGACTGTTTATTTTGAGCTTGTGCATTCCATGAACAAGACTTATAATATACGTTTCATTATATGTACACAGATATACATAAAGAATTTGCTGTAAACACTATATACATAGAGAATCTTACACAAACAATATGTATAGAGAAATATACACAGAGAAATATACATATACATTTGTTATATCTTTGATTCCTCTTTAAATAAATGTTAGATGCAGCCTTAATAGTGATTAAAGTGGACAACTTTCTTCATTTATGTGTTTTTCATGAACATAGGGTAAGGCGTTTCGTACGATCTGTTTATTACCGTTGTAAACCATTTCCTTAAAGACAGCCCTCATTAAAACCTTACAGGATGCAACTGGCTGTATTTGCCCGACCCCCAACCATCAGTCAAGTCAGAATGACATTGCTAAAGCCAGAGACAGCAGAGTAAACACAAAGGCAGCCATTAACATGAAGCCCTTCCCTCCTGAGGTTCGTCACATCTTTAATGGGTGACCTCAGAGGATGAAGGGATCTCTGTAGACACTGGCTTAATGAAATAAACCAGCTGCATGGCCTGGGATACTGTGAATTAGTCGCTGCTAATAGGTTTGAGGTGGTTGTATATGTTTAGATTATTATCCTTTGTGTACAGATGAATCAAAGCCATATTTCAGACAACAATGCACTACGCAAAATTTATAGTATTTTTTATTAGATTTACTGTGCTGCAAAGGGGAGTTTATTGAGAAATCCTAGTTTCAAAAGCTGCTTTTACACAGAGATCCCGGAAAAAAAGGCAAAATGGTGATCCCACCTTTTTCCACCATTGACCAATTTCCACAGCCAAGCCAAAGGAGTAACAGAGGTTAGACAGGCTGGACTTTTACACAGCAGACCAGAAGTGTCACTGCACAGTGTACAGTGTGATGTACCACTTTTATGTCGAAAACGCTCCGAGCATAGCGGTGTAGCTAACCTCTCCATAGTCTTTCACCATTCCACAAATGTTAGCATGGATAGAGTCCTCTGCCTGAAGTGACAATAGCTTGTGGATGTTGGTGTTTCCCAGTTTGACACCTTTCTGGTTGCGTAGATATGCTTATTTACTGTACACAGCCCACGCTCATTTTTAAATTCCTGTGGCACTTGGGTCACCGTCATCAAAACATCACACCTTGGTTGCGGAACGAGAGGTGTTCCTTTTACAGATCGTTCCGAAATCATGATTCCACCTCCATCTGCTACTAACTCCAGAGGCATTACAAAGATAAAGGTGGGACCAAATGATCTACCATTTTGTTTGCACAGACGTTGTTCTGGAATAAAGGCGAAATATTCCTGTTACAGAAGTGCTATATTAAAGGGGCTAAAGTCACCTACCACAACACACCAACATGTATCACAGACTGTATCACTCACTGAATAAAGCATAAAGCTCATTGTTTCCACACGTCTGTATTATAGGATGATGAAGCTTTCTTCTACAAACTAAAACCCATAGCTGGTTATTTTGACAGTCTGTCAAAATAACTTACTTATCTACCCACAAACCAAACAAGCACCAAATTAGCACACTCAGGACTGAACCTATCCATGTACATGCAATAACACAAAAATTACCAACCACTAGATAACTGGGAACCACCAAACCTGTTTCAATCTATTTACATAAAAGTCTTGGCATTAACATTTCTAAACCACCCACAAAATAAAATGGTAAAAATCTCCATCAAAACAAAACATTTTCAGCGTTTAAGTTGTTAGTTTGGGGAGTGCCTTTAGTTAGGAAAACTTGTAACAAATATGGCAGAAGGGGAGGAAAGTGCTGAGTGAAGCAGTCAGCCAATGGGAGGCTTAAACCGACAAATCTGTGAGTTAGAGCAGTGTTCGTTTAAAGACTAGGTGGTAACTTTGGAGGAAATCGGTAACATTAAGTTTTAGCCCTGCAGATTTTGATGAGATAAAGTTTTGATGAATGATATGTCATTTTGGAAGGTCGGATCTGTAAATAGATACATTGGTGTACTAATTCTAACTGTCTTTGTCTCCACAGCTCCTCAGTGTTGCAGCAGCATAACTATGGTGTATGCCCAGTCAACAAACACAGTTGGTGTCAATCCCTCCCTTTACTTACCATCTTTCACATCTTTGACTCAGATGTCATTTAACTACTCTGAGAGGGAAAACCCAACTGTCCTGGCAACCTTACCCACAACTCCCCTCTGCAGCCAAGAGGGCTCATTCACCAGCCAGTCGAACAGGACCTCTGCCTCTTATGAACTGACTTCAGGTGAGGTTGCCGTCCTGGGCTTAGTGTTTGGGATTGTCTGGCTGGTCTCCATCCTGGGAAATGCCCTCGTCTGCCTGGTCATCCACAGGAGCCGACGGACTCAATCCACCACCAACTACTTTGTGGTGTCTATGGCCTGCTCGGACCTGCTCATGAGCCTCGGCTGCGCGCCCTTCATCCTCCTGCAGGTCACCTCAGGTCGATGGCCACTGAGTGCTGCTGCTTGCAAGATTGTACGCTATCTGCAGCACCTTTGTCCTGGTGTGCAGGTATATGTCCTGCTGTCCATCTCTGTGGACCGTTTCTATACGATCATCTATCCACTCAGCTTCAAGGTGTCCAGGGAGAAAGCAAAGAAGATGATTTTAGCCTCATGGCTGTTTGACGCAGCATTCGTGTCTCCCTGCTTCTTCTTCTATGGCGCCTCTGCCGTTGACAACAGCATGGGTCATTGTGACTTTTTTCTTCCAGACAGTTGGGGTAGTATAGCCTATGCTGCAGTTCACCTGTTGTTCAGTTTTGTGGTCCCAGTGGCACTGATTGTGTCATTTTACCAGAGGGTGATTCGTTACATCTGGAGGATTAGTGCCGATGGCCACACAGTACGCCGAACAATGAACATTGTCCCACGGACTAAAGTCAAGACTATCAAGATGTTTCTCATGCTTAATTCAGTGTTCTTCCTCACTTGGACGCCCTTTTATGTGGCCCAACTGTGGCACCCGACGGAGTCTGACGGCCCCGACAGACAGGGGCTGCTGTTCTTCACAGCAATCACCTGGATCTCCTTCAGCTCCACAGCGTCCAAACCAACTCTGTACTCTGTATACAATGCAAACTTCAGGAGGGGCATGCGAGAGACCTTTTGCATGTCATCCATGAAATGCTATCGCAGTAACGCGTACACCATCACAGCAAGTTCTCGAATGGCTAAAAAGAACTATGTTGGGGTGGTGGACATCCCAGTGCAAGCAAAGATGGTCACCAAGGATTCTGTTTACGATACATTTGACCGAGAAGCAAAAGAAAAGAAGGTAGCCTGGCCCACTAATGCTAACCCCCCAAATACTTTTGTGTAATCTATTTCTCACAGTTTTTAACCTAAGGACGTGGACTGGTCTGATATTCACCCACACAAAGTCAGTGTTGGCAGGTGTGCATGATGCGGGTTACCATGATAGCTATGTATTTACTGAGACAAAAGCTCACAACAGAATGTGCTCAGTTTGTATAAAGGGCTTTTTCTGATACATCATCCTTTCTGGCAGCCATATCCTGACAGTCTCAACAGCTGTGATCAGCAAGCTGTTTTTATACAAGAATTTTAAATCATCATTTATTTATGTGTTGTGTTTGATGGATCATGTAGTCATTGATACATTTGAATTTGTGTTTTGATAACATCAGCCTGTTAGCTAGTAAACATAGTCTGTGACCATCTATCAGTGACCTTTTGTGCACACATACGATGTGCTGCAGTTATGTAGGTGGTAGGAGCAAACAGTAGTGGCAGCTGCAAGCCATATGTTAACAATAACATAATCTGCTTTTTGAAATTCAGAGAACTATTGAGTTTTTTTTAAGACTAGTTTTAACCTCTTTTAACCTGAACTGACTTCTATTAAAAAGAAACCAGAGTAAAGGCTAAAGGGATGAATAATGCCAGGAGGTATTTTATGTTCCAGAAACTTGCATCCTGTTCATTTTGTCATAGCCAATGTTAGACCTACAGTTGAAGTGTTGAATATAAGCTACATGAAAGTCTCCTGGTTGGATAATCAGAACAAAGGATGTAAACTGTCTTACAAAATATCTAGTTGTCGGCTAATAAAAATCAAACGGTACAAGTTTGCAGATGTAAGAACTGAAGGGTAGAAGTGAGCGGTGTACCCCATGAGAGGTAACTTCAGGAAAATATGAACGGCGGTCAATGGCGAGGAACGTATCGTTTTTAATGTCATTGCAATTATGAAGTACGCATTTAATGTGTGTCAATTAAAAATATGATTTTACCCAAGAAAATCACAATTTGTGGTAAAGTGAGTAAAGTAACAAATAGGTTTATCCAAAAACAGCTCAGCCTACTGCATCTCTTGTTGCATGTGATACACGTCACCATCAGCTGCCAATGTCAAAAAGGCTGTTTTTGTATATTTGATATATTTCACCTCATTCTTTGATGAGGAAATGAATAATGTTAACTGAAAATTGAATGTAATTCTGGTGAAGTTGAAGATGCAGAGAAATTTTTAGCAACTCAGAAGACATCATCGAGTGAGAAATTTATGATGATGTCAAGGGCCGTTTCTTGCTATAGGCGAACTAGGCAAATGCTCGGGGCCACCAGGGGGCTCCAAAACTGCATTTTCAGCCTCATCTGAGGGAAAATTAAAATGTCTTGTCTTTATCTGCAGCTATCTCATGTGTTTATTACATCCCTTATATACTTTAAAATAAAAGTAGGATATAAATAAAATAAACTGCAATGATAAGTTGTGGCTGGTGTTTTTGTGGCATTATTAGATCATATTCATTGGACCACTGTCACACAGTTAGTGATGTAGTGGGCAGCTGATAGGTAGAATGGGAATGATTGACAGCTACCCACCTACCATACTCATTAACGAGAGTATTAAACATAAAAAAACACCTTAATGACATTAAAAAGAAGTTATCTCAGTGGTTGTATTTACTTATTTAAAGTAAACGTTTTTATAAACACTCAAACTCTGTTTAATTTATTGACATATAGAGGATTGTTTTTATTATCAATTGAACTTGCCGGAGTGGCTCAACTTAAGATGTTTAATTTTAACTGTTGCCTGTTTTGTTCATGAAGTGTAATAGGTTGTGGCATCTTAGTAGACCAGGAGGGGTCTCAAACTCATGTAGTTCAGGGGCCACATTCAGCCAAATTTGATCTGAGGTGGGCTGAACCAAAAAATAATACCATAATAATATATAAATAATGACAACTCCAAACTCCCCCCTATGTTTTAGAGTAAAATAAGTAAAATTATACCATGAAAATGTTAACATCTATAAACTATCCTTTAAACCAATGTGAATAACATGAACAAACTGACATTTCTTAAGAAAATAAAGTTCTATTTCAAAAATATTACACCTTAGTTTATCCTTTATGATCACAGTGGATCTACAAATATACAAAACATTTAATACCAGGCAGAATATTGGTAAACTTGTGCTCCAAATATTTCAAAATGTTAATATTTGTTCATGTTATTCATGTTTCTTGTGAAATGATAGTTTGTTTTTGTGTAAATACAGTAAAATGACATAA